>PVJD01014436.1:0-29129 GCA_004026545.1 Mormoops blainvillei
GGAAAGACAAAGGGTTGTCCAATTCCTGTTGACTCCAAGGACGTGGAAGGAATTGCTCATGAGACCCAGAAGGCCGCGGAGAAAGGCAGTCCTTAAAACCCACAGCGCCGGCGCCTTGGCTCAGGTGGATCGGATTCCGGCCCTACCTTGCCTTCCACGGGTAGCAAAGGAGGCACCTGCGGCCGAGCGAGCGCGCAGGGCAGAGCCCCGCACCCTCCTGCCCGCGTCCCCGCCCACTCCACGTGCAGCCTCCTCATCGCTCCTTCCCTCAAGCCTGGAGGTGGGGTCCCCGGAGGAGAAGCCACAGGCCGGTCCCAGAGGTGAGCGCTGGAGCAGAGGAGGGCGCGCAGAAGGGTGTCTTCCAGCTCCTTGGTTGCCGACTTCCTGCTCTTCGCACAGGGCCAAGGTCATCCGCAGTTTGGAATCGCGGGCTCAACGTGACAGGTAGAGCAGAACTTTAAGATGAAAAATTCCAGGGCAGGGATTAGTCACACGAAGATGAGAAAAAGTGATGCCGTCTATTTGGATCAGGGTGTGAGTGTACGGGGATGGGTAGGAAGGTGACCTTGGTGGACTCTTTGAACTGGATCCACTGGAAAAGAGAAATCAGCATTGGGTGAGACCAGACGATGCTTTGAACACAAAGCGGCTGAAAGGTGCTGCTGGGTGAGGTCCGGGCCGATCTTGCACCGTGTGGTGGCGGAAGGCCAGTCCTGAGACCACCTCGCACCAGCCCACCCTCATCTTCCTGTTGTCCTTTGTCACTGTTCTAGAAGACCCGGGGGGTGGGGGGGGAGCATAGTGCATTGGCATGCAAGCTGACTCATGGAAAGGCTACATTATTCCGTTGCAGGGGGAGAGTGAGTCGATGGGAGACACCCCGTTTTCATCACAGGAAATAAGTAGATGACGATGAGTGTCCTACTCAGTGATGAGTGATGTGTTTGGGAGCGTGTGTGTCAAACCCAGATGTCTCTCCATTGCACCGGGCTGTGGTTTTTCTTGTCTTTCCCCAGGGCTGCAACTCTTTGAGGGAGAAAGGGAGAAATCCCCTTTATCAGTGGCGTAATCACATCTCTTGTCACATTTGTCACATTTTTCTCATTCTTTTCTCCAGTACACACAGTTCTGATTCTGGTTTCTCCTGGTTAATTTTTGTCATTTGTTCCTTTTTAGCTTTTGTGATAAATAATGGCAGAATAAATTACATGCCTTCTTGATTTACTCGGAAATCAACTTCTGTGTTTTCCAACCAATGGAGTTTTTGTCGAACTCCTCGTATGCAGATTGAGAAGTTCAATGGCTATGTTATCGAAAACAATTGAATTCAAGTGAAACGTTTTCATTTAAATCCCCATGGAATCTTGCTTGTTTCTTTTTTTACTTTGTATAGGTATTAATGATGCTCTTTCTATTACTAATCCGACATTGGTAAAAGATGAATGCGCTTTTACTTCTCTAAGTATTTTCTTGCTTAAAGGGGGCTCTATAAAATACGTGGCAAGCAAATTCAATATTTTATTGGACACTCACTAAAGTTACGATGCCTAGTGTGGTAGTTAAATAGAGACCTAGTGCAGGCTCCAATCCTTGAAAAGTCCTAATTGCACCTTGACCACATTCCTACCTGGGTTCCTTTTGAGCTCTGGGATATAAGCTGAAAGGAAGAAAAACAGTCTATTCTTTAGTTTTGTTGTGAGAAATGAAGGACGAGCGTTTAAGCTTCTAGAAATATAATGTGTTACTAAAAGCGGAAGCCTTCAGATTTTGTCTGATTACTGCTATTAAACACTATGTACAGTGGTTCTCAACCAGGAGCTATTTTTCCCCTAAAGGACATTTGTCAACCTCTAGAGACAGCTTTGGTTGTCATGACCTAGGGGAGGGGTGCTCCTGACATCTAGTGGGTAGAGACCGAGGATGCAGCTAGACATCCTACAATGCACGGGACACAGGGACCCAATCTCCCAGCAAATAATGGTTTAGCCCAACATATCAATAGCGACCATGTTGATAAGTGCTACTATATTAAATGATTTTTTCTAAAGAGCCCAAACTCATACTACATCACTTATTTATATGGATTCGATTTGTAACACCTTCACATAAAAAACACTTCCCAAATTTGGAGTGTACAATTCGATGGTTTTGAGCTTATTCAGAATTGTGCAGTCACCACAATCAATTTTATGTTTTCATCGCTCTGAAAAGAACCCCCACATGCTCAGTCATCATTTCCTCACCCTCCCCTGGTCCCTCCCAAACCCTAGGCTAGGGAACCAGTCACCTACTTTCTGTCTCTATAGATGCACCTATTCTGTATAGTTCACATACATGGAATTATACAATATGTGACTTTTTGTGTCTGGCTTCTTTGACTTGGCATAGTGTTTTCAGGGTTCATTCATGTTATGGCATATGTCAGTACTTCATTCCCTTTTATTGGTGGATAATATGGTATATAAAGAAGCTATAGTATTTATGCACTCATCAGTTAATGGGTGTTTGAGTGGTTTTCACTTATTGATTATTTTGAATAGTACTGCTCTGAACACTCACGTACAAGTTTTTGTGTGAATGTGTATTTTCATTCCTCTTGGGTATATATCCAGGAATAGGATTACTGTATTATATAATTTCATGTTTTACATTTTGAGGAACTGGCAACCTATTTTCCAAAGTTGCTCAACCACTTTAAATTACTACCGATAATGTATGTTGGTTCCAATTTTTCCATGTCCTCATCATCTGTCTTTTTTATTATAATTATCTTATTGGGTACGCAATGTTATCTCACTGTGTTTTTGATTTGCATTTCCCTAATGGTTAATGATGTTGCGCATCTTTTCATGTTTTTCTTGATCAGTCTTGTTTATTGTCTTTGAAGAAACATCTTTTCAGATCGATCACCCATTTTTAATTTTTTAAAAGATCTTTTATTATTCAGTTGTCAGATAAGTGATTTACAAATATTTCCTCTCACTCTGTGGGTTGTCTTCTCACTCTCTTGGTGGTCACATTTGCATCATAAATGTTTTTAATTTTGTTAAGTCCCATGTCATCAATTTTTTTCTTTTGTCACTTGTGTTTTTTGTCATATCAAAGACTTTGCCTAATCTTAGGTCATAAAGGTTTACTTTCATGTTTCCTCTGAAGAGTTTTATAGTTTTAGCTCTTGCATTTATATCTATGATCTATTTCGAGTTCATTTTTTTTATAGTGTAAGGAAAGCATCCAATGTCACTCATTTGCATATGGGTTGCCAATTGTTCCAGCCCCATTGTTAAAAAGGCTTCCCTGTCCCCACTGAATTGTCTCGGCACCTTGTTGAAACTAACTGATCATAAATAGGAGGGCTTATTTTTGGACTTCTCAGTTCTGTTCTATTGATCTATACCAGTACCACACTGTCTGGTTTACTGTAGTTCATCAGTTTTGAGTCAAGAAGACTGAGTTCTTCAAATTTGTTCTTTTTCAAGGTTGTTTTGGCTATGCCGGGTCCTTTGAATTTCCTTACACATTTTGGGACCACCTTGTCAATTTCAAAAAAAAGCAACCAGGTGGGATTTTCACAGGTACTGCATTGAATCTGAAGATCAGTTTGAGAAATGTCACTATGTTAACAAGATCAAGTCTTTTGATTCATGAACATGGAATGCCTTCTCAATTATTTTGGTCTTTTTAATTCTTTTCAACAATGCTCTATAGTTTTCATTGTATAAATCTTAAACTACTTTGTTAAATTTATTCTTAAATATTTTATTCTTCTTGAATGCATGGAACTGTTTTCTTAATTTCATTTCCAGATTTTTCACTTCTAGCATATACCAATACAATGGGTGTTTATAAACTGATATAGTATCCTGTAATCTCCTTCAAGCTCATTTATTCTAATACTTTTAGAGGATTCCTTAGGGTGTTCTATATATAAGATCATGCCATATGTAAATAGAAATAATTTTCCTTCTTTCTTTACAATCCGGATGGCTTTTATTTTATTTTATTTTATTTTTGTTTGCTTAATTTCCCAGGCTAGATCCCTTAGTGTACTCTTAAATAGAGGTGATGAGAGTGGGTGTGTTTGTATTGTTCCTGATTTTGAGGAAGAAGCATTCAATCTTCATTATTAAATGTGATGTTATCTGGGGTATTTTTGAAGAAATTTCCTGCTATTTCTAGTTTTTGAATTTTTAAATTTTTAATCATGAATGGGTGTTGGATTTTGTCAAATGTTTTTTTTCTGTTCTATTGGGATGATCATGTAGTTTTTGTTCTTTATTCTGTCATTATGTTGTATTACACTGATTGATTGTTGTGTGTTAAACCAGCCTTATATTCTTGGGATATATTTCACTTGATCATAAGGGATAATCCTCTTTATATTTTACTGGATTCAGTTTGCTAGGGTTTTGCTGAGAATTTTTTTGTGTCTGTATTCATAAAATACATTGGTCTGTGGTTTGGAGAATTTTCTTGTAATATATTTGTTTGGTTTTCGCGTTTGGGTAACATTGGCCTGATAGAATGATTTGGGAGTTGTTCCCTCTTCTTCTATTTTTTCAAATAATTTTCAAATAGTTGCCATTAACTTTGTTTAAACGTTTGGTAAAATACACAAATGAAGTCATCTGGGCTTTACTTTGTGGGAAGTTAGCAGTTAAATTAGCAATTCGATCTTTTTAGTTGTGATGGGTCCATTCAGGTTGTTTCTCTTTGAGTTAGTTGCAGTAGTCTGTGTCATTCTCGGAGCCTAGGACCTTGTTTATGTCATCTGTGCCCGTGGCATCAGCAGTCCATGCTATTCCCTAATAACCCTTTTTATTTCTATAAAACTGATTATAATGACCACTCTTGCATTCTTAATTTTAATAATTTGAACCTTCTCTCTTTTTTCTTAGTCTGTCCCAAGTTTTATCAATTTTGTTGATCTTTTCAAGGAACCAACTTCAGATTTAATCAATTTTCTACTTTGTTTTTCTTATATCTATTTCACTAATTTCTGATCTCATTTTTAATATTTACTCCCTATGCGTATTTTGGCTTTAGTTTTCCCATATTTAAGGTAGGAATTTGGGTTGTTGGTTGAGATCTTTTTCTTTTTTAATGTCAGTGTTTATAAATATACATTTCTTCTTATGTACTGACTTACCTGCATTCTGTAAACTTTGGTATGTTGTGTTTTGTTTTTATTTATCTCAAAGTATTTTCTAAGTTCCCTTGTGATTTCTTTTCTGACCCATTGGTTATTTAGGAGTGTGTGGTTTAATTTCTATATATTTGTTGATTTCCCAAGTTTCCTTCTACTATGAATTTCTAATTTTATTTCATTGTGGTTCAGAGAAAGTACTTTGCATGATTTCAAACTTTTAAAATTTACTGAGGATTGTTTTCTGGCCTGGCGTGTGGTCTAGCCAGGAAAATGCTCCGTGTGCATTTGAGAAGAATGTCTACTTTACTCTTGTTGGGTGGAGTGGTCTATAAAAGTTTGATCTTGTTGTGTTTTTTTTTTTTGAAAGACTTTATTTATTTTTAGAGAGAGGGGAAATGAAGGGAGAGAGGGAGAGAAACGTCAACGTGTGGTTGCCTCTCATGCGCCCCCTGCTGGGGACCTGGCCTGCAACCCAAGCATGTGCCCTGACCGGTAATCTAACCGGCGACCCCTTGGTTCATAGGCCGGCACTCAACCCACTGAGCTGTACCATCCAGGGCAATGTTCTTGTTTATTTACAGTGTTTTTCAAATCTGATGTCCTTTTGACTTTCTTCCTAGTTGTTCTATACATTATTAAAAGTGGGATATAGATGTCTTCAGCTATTATTGTTAAATTGTCAATTTCTTCCTTTATTTGTGTCAGTTTCTGCATGTTAGGTGCTTATATGTTTTTAATTATTATATTTTTTCTGATAAATTGACCCTGTTATCATTATAAGTGCCCTGCTTATCTTTAGTAACTTTTTTTTTTTGGTCTTAAAGTCTATTTTGCCTGATATTGGTAGCTCAATTATGGTTGTTATTTGTTTGCATGGCGTATCTTTTGTTTCCTCACTGACGATATATGTATTGATTTCAGAGAAAGGAAGGGAGAGAGAGAGAAACATTGATGTGAGAGAGAAACATCGATCGGTTCCCTCCTATAAGCACCCCATCTGGAAATCAAACCCTCAACCTAGGCATGTACCCTGCCCTGGGATCAAACCCTCAACCTGTCAGTGCATGGGACAATGCTCCAACCAACTGAGCCACCCGGCCAGAACCGCATGGCATAGCTTTTTCCATCCTTTTATTTTCAACCCGTTTGTATCTTTAGAATTTTAGTCTGTGTCCTGCGGACATCATATAATTGATGTGTCTTTATCTCGCCTAACAATTTCTGCCTTTTGATTGGACTGCCTAATCCATTACATCCAACGTTGTTATCGATATGGTTGGACTTAAGTTTTCCATTTTCCTTTTTGCTTTCGATACATCTCAGGACCCGTTTCGCTCCTTTGTCCCTCTTATACTACTTTCTTTTATATGAAGTGAATATTTTTAGTGTGACACTTTAATTCCTCCATGATTTTGACTATATTTTTGAGTTATATTCTTAGTGGCATATAGTAAGCTATTTCTGGGGTTTTTAGTATACGTCTTAGTTGATGAGAATTGACTTCAGATTTATGCTAACTTAACACCAATGAGATACAGAAGAAACTATCTTTAATAGCTCTATACCCTCTTCCTTCTTTTTTGTGATATTATATGTATGACCTCTATATATGTTATAAGCCCAACAATACATTACTATAATTAATACATTATATCATTTTTTAAATTTTAGGGAAGCTGAGAGAAGAAAGAAGGAATAGTATATATGTAAAGACTGTATATCAATGTCATTTTTTATTTTTGTTCTCTTCATTTGCCCCTGAGGATTCATGCTACCCTCTGATATCATTTTCTCACTCCAACACAGCTTTGTTCCGATCCGCCTCCGTTATGCTGATTTGTCAGATATATTAAATTTGTATATGTTATAAGCCATGAATCATATTTTGAATAAAAGTCCTATACAGTAGAGTAAAGTCATTAGTTACTGCAGCCCTGGGTGTCTCATAGACCAAAGAGAAACACCCAAAGTGAAACAACTTCTTTCTAGCAAGATATAACAGTGGAGTGTAAGGGACTTCATGACCTTGGGTCCAAAGCGTGAGACCGCGGCTGGGTCTAAAGAGCCCCCCATGACATCAGAGAGAGCATGACAGCTGGGAGCCCTTTCTGAACAGGCCAGTGATACTCAGAAACCATCACAACTTCTCCAATGTTTGTTGTTCCTGGGGTTATAGGGAACTAGCATGGGTGCTCTCATTAGTATCATAATGGGGCCCCCATTTGCCTGTAGAAATACTTCAATAAATATGCATTCATTGCATAAAGACATTGGCTATTTTGGGAAGCTACGTAATGAGCAAATGCTTTTTGCAAAGTTTTATGTTCCTGAATTTTAAAAATTTGTTTTAAAATTAGCATCCTGAGTCAGACGAGTCAAAGAAAGACATGAAAATCAAAGCTGGACCCAGGCGTCTGCTGACTCACGAGAAGCCACCCAGGTGGAGGCTGCAGCCGCCAGGCCAGGGGCTGCACTACCCGGCCCCTGCCTCCTCGCTCAGACATGGCGGGGGACCTCGACGCCCAGGGAATGGGGCTTTCTGCGAAAACCAAGATGTGCCAGGAGTTCCACCGAGATCGAGAAAAGTCAGTGCAGTCCACAAACAGCCTCAGTGGACGTGCTAGCTTTTTGGACACAGAAGCTCTTCATGGGGACTTTCTTGAAGTCAGGTAAGACTTTCCTTCCTTTTCTGTTCGCCGTTGTTGTTGGAAAATCCTTCAACATACTTCTTCAGGTCTTGACTAAACTCTCTCTTCTTTTGCCCAAAAAGTTGAGCCAGAACTTGAAGTTATTTGTTACTTCCAGAAAAGAAGGTGTGGACACCCACCTTAGGCACCTGGCTGCCTTGGGGAGTGTTGTGACGAGAGCCTGGTCAAGGGAGTGTGTCCCCTGTGTTTCTTTTGGCAGTGTGTTCCCTCTGGCAGCATTCGAATGTCTAACATTTTGCCTTTGAAATGTGAACTACCAAAAATACTAAGATATCGAGTACTTACAAGCACTTTAAAGAGCTGGACCTCTCGAGTCACCAAGACATCGGTGTCCCTTGGTCTGTGAGTCACCCTAAACTTCGCTCGTTAGCTTTTACTGACAACAAAGATCAATGTGAACATAAAATACTTGAGCCTTTGATGAGTTCCCATTGGAGGCGATTTTCTCTGGAATAGGTATGACAGATGATTTAGAACTTTCTTTGGCCCATAAGCTCTTAATCCATTCATTTCTTCAGAGAATAAGTACTGTGTTGTTTCATCGCAACGTTCACATGGAAGGACCCTATCACCTGGAGGGCCACTCCCAGCCCTGTCCCCTTTCTACGTTATTGACCGGGTCAGGAGGGGACACACTTGATGCTAAGGGCAGATGAGGAGCTAGCTTTGGTCAGTTTCCTGTGCCGGGTTTTCTTCATCACACATGCTGGATACTGATGTCCACGTGCCAAAATATAGACATTCCAAAAGCTTTGTACAATTTAAATGTTAAGCGAACCAAATCTAACTTTATTAGGAGAAACCTGTTCTCATTCTCTTTATGATTTTTTTTGGTGTTCCTCCGTTAATGTTCTCCACCAGGGGCGAAGGGGGGAAACCCGTGTTCTCTTCTCTTTGCACAGCCAGTGCCTTACTAATGCAAGAATCGGAGCACAATGGGCTCTGTTCTTCCTGACACGTTGCTTCTCTCAGGCCTGTTAATAGCGTGAGATAGAGGTAAGGGCAGCTCCCCGTCGGGCACGCTTGGTTCTGAGCCTCTCTCTAAATTCTGTGGTAGACCGATGTTCAGAGCACTTTTCAGCCGTGAAAACCAGCTCCCTGTGACTTTATGCAGCCTCGTTTACCCTGAAGTCAGTTCAGCCCAGAAAATAGTCAGTGACTTCCCTTAGTTACAGAATGGTTGTGTCCCAGGTGTGGTGCAAGCGTTACGGCATCCACCCGTTCACGTCCCAGCAGAAGCACGATTTGCACTGACGAAGTCAAGAAACAGCGGAGTCCCAGCTCTGGGTTTAGAACTACCTTCGTCTTCAAATGCTGCTTGCTCTTCGTGACTCCGGAGGTCCAGAATCAGGCCGCCCGGGGGCGGGGCGGTAACTCTCGCTGTCACCGCGGCCCAGGCCCCATCTTTCTCTCCACTCAGCCATCCTCAGCGCTCGCTTGTTTCTCCGTATTACAAGAGGGGCGGCAGCTATTCCACCAACAACCAGAAGGAAAGGGCGTCGGTTAAATGACACACCCAGTTAAGTAAACTCTAGTAAAGACATTTTCAGAGGTGGGGTGGACCCCCTCACATAAAATCGGGTTTGGGTGTTGAGACTGGTGGTACTCCACGTGCACCCTCCATGAGGGTGCGGAAAAGTGAGTTACTGCCGTAGTGAGGCTTTATGGCGGGAGCAGGGCAGACTCCCCAGATGATCCCAAAATAGCTCAAGAGAAGGAAGACGGCTTTGGCCTTTATTCTGGGGAGGGGGTGAGGTCGGGGCGAGGGTTCCTGTATGTGGGCGGGGGCTTGTGCGGCATATGCCCTTCCCACCCATGCCACCCCGGCTCTCCTACCAGCTCCCAAGGTGTAGGACGGAAGAGGAAGAAGCGGGTTTGAAAGCATTCGGACATCAAAAACAGAGGCAGACACTTTATGATCTCAGCAACCAGCTTACATGTCGTAGGCAGCAGAGAAATGTGCTGTTTGAGCTGCTCTGACGGCAGACTGCCTGTCAGTGTGGAAGGCGTGGAGGGTGGCAGGGAGCTGGGCCTGGTCAGGCGGCAGGCTCTGCCCTCCGGCTGTGCTGCGCCCGGACGGGAGAGCAGAGCTCGGCCGTCCATCAGGATCCATCGTGCTCGGGTCCTTTGCTCATTGTTGGCAGGCGACCAGGGCCAGTGCACTACAGTCCTGGGGCCTTTTCCAAGGCTTGGAGGAGCCATAGGAAAACCATGAGAAAAGAACTGAGGGGTCTGCTTGGGGCCATCACAGGACCCGGATAAACGTTCACTGATACACAGGCGTCCCAAAGCTTGGCCACAGTGGTTCGCACACCCTGGTGTGAATTGCAAAGATGAGATGAACACATGTGTTTTTTATTGTTGTTGTTGTTGTTGTTGTTTAAAACAGCCTAATTCTAACTTTCAGGCTGGGGGCCGGAGTAGTCTAAGCCCTAGGAAGGAAGTCCTCTGAAAGATTCTCCATAAGAGGAAGAACCTTTTCTCAGTGAAAGGAAAATGAGGAGAGGCAGAAATGACTAGACAAAATTGAGTTCCAGGGCGGTGGCCCGGGGCAAGGTGGGGAACGAGAAGACTATTGGGGGAAATGCTTCTCCCTTATAACTCTCTGCGTTTCTTCTACCTGTCCATCCCTTGCAAAGCCTTGTTGTACTCAGAGGGTGCCCCCTGCTTGAAAATGACCCTGTAGCTGGGAGACAAGCCACTTTGGGAAGGCATGCACTCTAAAGCCTTACCAGGAGGTTGGTGAATGAGACGGGGAACACCCGCGGCGTTTCTGGACGAAGGTTGAAAAAACTTGCGGAGATAAGCCCCTCTCCGCGGGACCAGGCAAGCTACGCTTCCTGGACGGTGGGCACAGGAGCCAGACAAGGCCTGTTGACACGGAGCTGATGGAGGAGGATCGAGAGCTAGTGTTCGGGGTTTGTTTTCAGGTTTTCAGGTTTTCAGGGAGCCAGACGCTTCTGGAGGCACGTCCACACTTACTTCTGAGAATTCAACCAGAAACCTTTGATTGGACATTCACTTTACAACATTGATTTTCTGTAACTGTGGCTCGGTCAGCCCAAAGTCACAGAGACACCAAGTCAGAAAGTACCTCACCTGTACTAGCCACCGAGGGCACTCAGCAAAGCACCCTGCTTCCCCCGAGGACCCCGGGAGACCCCCTAGACTTCGTTGGCACAGAATCGGAACACATGAGTTCTGAACGAGCCTCTCTGGGGTCCCAATTTGTTTTTATTTTTTCCCTTTCCCCCCCTTTTTCTTTTGAAGTGCTTAAAAAAATAATTTCCATTCGAGCTGGAAAGGCAGAAAAGGTACTTAAGGCCAACCACATTTTTGGTACCCTATAAAAGCTAAATAAAAGTAATCGTTAAACAATGAACGAGGCCGGCATAGGTGTGCAGATCTTTTTAGGCCAACGAGCAAACCAAAGATAGGGAAAAGGTCGGCCTCTCCAGCCTTGTCTTAAAATACACACTAGGGTTACCAGGGAAATACAACTGCTCCCGCACGGGGGACTCGGCTGCGACTCCCCCCCGCCTTAAGTGAAAGCAGACAGCGTTGCTGTGCGTCTGCTTTGGTGTGACTGCCCCACAATGGAAAAAGGACATTTTTGCCGTGACTTTATCATCTGATGCAGATGTTTGGCTCACGTCTCCTGATCTTGTCAGCAAAATTGATGGTAAAAAATTAGAACAAGAATCTTGGTTTATTTGTTTTCTTATGAGGTGTAAATTTGCATATGTGAGCCTTAGTTTTACTGCCGCCCCCGACAGAGCTCTGGTGCTGGGATGTGCTCCCCAGTCCTTCTCTTTGTTATGAATAGTCAGATTTATTACTTAATTTTACTGGGGGAGGATATTTCCACCTCCCGCACCCTTAGTTCTCCAAGGACCACAGTAATAAAGTGTCCTTTTCTTTATGACCCTCAAGAAACGTCGACTCCTACCGTGGCGTTGCAGATGGCTAACCCTGTCTTGACCTCTCGATTTTTCAAAGTCCACAAACAATAAAAACAATGGAGAATTCTCCAAGTTCATCAAGTCTAGACCTTCTTTTGAGGGCCAAATGCCTGGATTTGATGCACTCTGGCCACTTTTCCTGACCGAAACTGGTTAAAAAGTAGCTAGGAAGTTCTGAAAAAGCAAAAGTGGCTGTGATAACAAGTTAAGCATTAGCAAGGAAGTTTTTCTTGCGTGTGAGCCTCGGTGCGCCGTCTGGGCTTGGTGAGTAGCCTCACATGCCGGTTGTCTGTTTTCCTTCCAGGGGAGAGTGGAAAGTCGTCCTCAGATGCATCTGAGCTGTTGAATAGCCATCATGTTTCAGGGAAGCCATTCCTCCTTCCAAAACAATTTTAATTTTTATGGCGTCTAAGTTAAAACAGGAACATTTATTTTCTTATGGGTAAAGTTCTTGGAATGCCCTATTAGAAGGATTTAGGACATTTCTTGACCAAAGAGCATTTGACCAAACATGGCTTTTCACAATTGACTCCTCTTAAAAGAGAAAAGAAAGATGAAAAATGCAGGCGTTTGGTGTGTGAAACCATTTTCCTGGGGCACAGTTTCTCCAAAATGCTCATCGCCTATGAAAGATTTCTGGAGTCAACAGGTGACACCAGCCATCAGGGGTATCATAAAAATGACACGAATGTGTGTGTTATTATTGCTATTGAATTTAATGAACACACACCATTTAGTTCATTCGTTCAAACTACTGACAGAGTCTCTGTGATTTAGTGGGGTTAATGAATATGCAAATATAATTTTTCAAAGGTCCAGGCATCGTGGAACATATTGTACCTTATTGTAAAATAAAAATAGCCCTGGACAGCCCCTGGAATGTGTTCTAGCAGCATAATCAATTCTTTACTGTGGTTTTCCTGCCAGTCGGGGAGCCCTGCGTCACGGAGCATGGATGCCAAGTGTCTGGTTTGCGCTTTGGTAAGACATGTTTTTCTTGCTGAGAATTTTCGGGTTTGTAGTTTCCCCAAGCGCAAGGCGGCCAGGTCACCTTGCTATGTAGTGGGGCACGGCTTTTGTTCCAGGTGTCTCACCGAAGGGTGGGGTCCTGGAGTTCAAAACGCCAGTGGGCAGCGTGTGTGAACCCGCAGCCTCCGCGGTGAAGCTGGCTGGACGCCTCCCTGTCGCCTGGCGAGTGCCCGGGGGACTGGGCCGCTCAGGGGACTGTTCATCTTGGACAGATGTGCTCGAGCTTCCAGATCCAGGTTCTGTGCTATAAGCAGCAAATTGGTGACAGTGCGCAGCGTTGAGGCAACTCCTTAAGTAAATTTTGGCAAAACACATTATTGGCGCAATATGGGATTTCCGCCCTTCCTGAATTACCTCGTTCTGAGTCTAAGCTTTGCAGGAGGGACTTTACTCTCCTGTGTCCTTTTGTTCACACCAGGGCTCTTGTGGGACACACCTCTTCCTACTGTGAGAGAGATTGTCCTGAATAAGAGCAGAGACACCTCGAGCCACGCCTGTCCTTCTGGGCTTGTCACAGCGACACCATGGTCACCGGTTCTATGCAGGCGAGACTTGAAGGGTACGTTCTTCAGACTCTCTCGGTTATTTGCTCAGACAGGAAACGGAACCCGGGAGGCAGTGACACGGTGGCTCTGTGCTTCCCAGGTGGACTCAAAGCTGTTCCCACATACGTGCTGCTCCCGCTACTACTTCTCCGGCCTTTGTTTCTGCCACATTGCAAGTGACCTGGCGTTACCTGAGCGCCAGGGTGTTGCTGGGGTGGGGGGCGGTGTTTGTGGAAAAGATCTCCTTCCCCACTCTCCCCATACCATCGCTTAAACACCTTTAGAGGTCAAGCCAGAAAAGAAAAAAACCCAGGGCAAGAAGTTTCAAGAGTGTCTCATCTAATATTTGAACCATTTGAAATGCCCCAAGTAGCTTCGTTTCAAGTTCTTACGATAGTCTGTGAAGCCCCGCGAGAGCTCTCCCCCCAGGCCCTCACCCCCGCACTGCTCCTACCACATACCCAGCACCTTCTCTTCTCCAGACCTTTCCCTCCTAAGTTCTTCTGACCTCCTTGGTCAACTCCCCCATCCCTACAGGTCTCTCCAAAAGTCGCCTCATCAGTGACCCCTTCCTGGCCTCCCATCCATCTCATTAAAGCTCCTCACACTCACCAGCTTTCTCTCTGCCAGCACTCATTCCCACCTGACGAATTGTACGTCCACATGCTGACTCGGAAGCTCAAGGCAAAGAGAGAGGGAGCTAGAAGCTCGACCAGGGGTGGGGGGGGGGGGTTCTCTTTTGCCCATTGCCACTTCCATAGCCCCTGGAAGAGTGGCCCGTAGCAGATGCTCAAAGAAACTTGGTGGGTATTGAAAAAACTAAGGGATATAAAGCCAAGGACACGGTGCACAGGAAGGGACAAAGGGCAGGGATTCAATTCTCCACCTCATTGCCTGGCTCAGGGACCTCGGCCATGTCGCTGAACTTTCTGGTCTGTACAATTATGGAGATTTGGGCTAATGTCTTAGCAAGTTAACATTTTGGATGGTTTTCCAAGCTACATTTTAAGAATTACGTATCTTCTTGACTTTTCCTACTAGACTAAAATTTTCTTAAGGCAGGATTATAAAATATGCATCTTTTTATCCTCTAATAGTCACAGGACAGGTCTTGCCCTTGACGCTCAATTATTGCTTGTTGGAAAGAACTACCCCCCACCCCGCCCACCACCCTGCCCCTGGGAATCTCCTCTACTGACAGAGGCTGGAAGAGGTTGTTTCAAATGATCCATTTTATGCTGTTTGAGCCGGTGGGTCAACAGTTTTCTCTGACAAATACAAGATAGTAAATATTTTCATCCTCGCAGGCCATACTTCTTTGTCACAACTATACAACTCTGTCATTTTAGCATGAAAACAGCAATAAACAGTTTGTAAACGAACGGGTCAGGGGGCCAGGTTTGACCTGTGGGCCGCGGTTCATCAGCCCCTGTGCTAGACTGTCATTGACATAGAGGCACCGTTCCTAAAATTAAGCCGGTTCTATTGCACTTCAAATTAGATAGAAGCTGTGTTTCAGCATGAAACTAGTTTTCGTTGCCATTCCATGGTCGCCATTTGTTACTTGAGTAAAGACTTGCTAAGCGACTCCCAAGCTCGAGCCCTGGTTCGCGGCATTTTTAGATTGTATATATAAAGCTCGACCCACTTAAGACATGTACAGAGACGCTGCCTTTTCTTTTTCCCTTCCTTTTTACAAAACAATATCCCATCTATGTGACCGTCTTGTTTATGTAAACTGAACCTGAGACAAAGCTTCTAGAGTTGGCTTGCTAGGTTCTTTGTGGTTAAACTAGTTTCTCACCCGCTAGGCTGGAAGAAAGAAAGAAAGGGCCGCACTAGATTAGACGTGTTTTGAGGAGGGATCAATATGTAATATAAACCAGACCGTTCCTCTTTCATTCTTCCCCGGCCTAATACCAAGTAATCCTTGTACACATTGGTATACGAGGGAGGACAAAGGGGTGGACTTGGGCCCCTTAACTGAGGCTCTGGGAACACCTAGGAAACAGGAAACAGAGAGGGGCCCACGTTTCAGGCTTAGCACAGAAACCTCACCTGAACGTAGACCTGAATATAGAGCTATTGTCTTTCCTCATTCGGTGGTTACCAAACCGACTCCCGCATAGGCGTGCCCTCCACTTTCCCCAAACGCTACCTGTGCCTGATTTGCAGTGGGCCGGAGGTCATCTCTGAGGGAAGGGTTGGTTTCGCTGGCAGCCAGCCCTGGTCTCCAACCGCTTCCTCGAGGCAGAGCTGAGCCCCAACCAGAAGACCTTTGTCTCTGATGCCATCCTAGTCTCTACCCTGTCTGAGATTCAGTATGACTCAAGGAAGTGGGGGACAGGAGAACATTTTCCTTTGGCCCCCCGGAAAGCTCTGTCTCCTCCCAAGCCCTGGAGCAAAGCGCTGTAGCTAATGAGACAGTGGGGGTTCGTCCTGTTGCAACTTCCAAGTTATTTATTCTGCAGAACTAATGGGCAGCAGTGGGCACTCGGGACTAAGAACAGCCTCTTTTCTTCTTAATAAGGAGTCGTCAGAGCAACCAGAGATGTGGACTGGGAGCAGACCAAAGGCCCAGCTGAGAGGATTGGACACATCCTGGGGTAGACGACCACAGGGACGTTGTGGGTCTAAGATGCTCTCTTTGGGGTCGGTGACTCATCCGTGATGTGCAGAGAAAGGCACGGCCCTTCTGTGACCACAGACGGTTTCTGTAGGCACTGTCATCACAGGGCCTGAGAACGGGAGGGCAGGAGGAAGGCTCGGGGGGAAGAGGCGAGAGACTGGAGACCTGGGCTGAAGGCCGAACTTCCCTCATCCTTACCGGGTTTCTACCGTCCTTCCTCCATGTCTGCCTCTGTGGGTGTCAACCCTGCCTTCATTCACATCGTCTCAGGACTGTTTCTGTCTGACTTGTCTCCCTCAGTGTGGTATTCTCAAGGCCGATCCGTCCATGTTGTCGCAAATGGCAGTATTTCACCCTTTCTTATGGCAGAGTAAGAGTCCATTGCGCGCATGCACCACATCTTCCTTAGCCAATCACACACCGAAGAGCACTTCGGTTGTTTCCATGTCTCGGCCACCGTGAGTAACACTGCAGTGAACACAGGGGTGTGCATATCTTGCAAATAAATGTTTTCAAATTCGTTGGGTAGAACAAAGGAGACAAACAAACAACAACTCATAGACAAAGACAACAGGATGGTGGTTAGCAGAGGGAAAGGAGGGGAGAGAGGGATAGTCAAGGGTAGGGGAGGTCAAGTGCATGGTGAAAGAAGGACACTTGGCTTTGGCTGGTGGGCACACAATGCAACATAGAGACGATGTATCATAGAATGGTACACCTGAAACCTATATAATTTTATAAACCAATGTCACCCCAATACACTGAACAAAACAAAACAAAACACAAATCATCTCAGGACTTAAACATAGTACTGAGGTCCAAGCCTCACCCAGACCAAAGACATCAGAATCACTTGACCATTCGAAGAGTCTCTCTGGGTGATTCTGTAGTCGAGGCTGGCATCCACACAGCTACGCTAAAAAATACCAGCAGAAAGATAGAAGGCTACCAGCTGCCTGGGAACCTTTACCTGGGAACTTTCTCAAGAAGATGTGCCCAAAACCAGGCTGTGAGATCACTTTCTAACTAATTCCACTCACATTTTTAAAGATGATGACAGGTGTCTACAGCCAGAAATCAAACAAGACTTGGTTCTGATGCATGTGTTCAGCTTTGGCTACTTCAGACTTCTTTACGGTGGGGCCCATGAAGGCACCTCCATTAGCCCTGAGGTGACCCTCCTGGGTTGTGGCTTCATGGGTGGCTGCAAAGTACAGTGATTCAGTGTGGGGACTTGGGGGTAAGACCAAGATTTGAACCTCTGCGCTTCAAATCACTAGCTATTTGCACTTGGACTTAACCTGAAACTTGTTATTCTCACTTTTAAAGTAGGAAAAATCATTGCTATCTCACAGATGCTGATTTGTTAATATGATAATAAATTTAATAATTAATCCTAACTGAACAAGGTGATGGGAAAAAACAACAGCACCTGAATCAAATCCCTGACCCACAGTGAGCCTTCGACAAATGGCGGTCGTTATTAATAGAACTAAGATAAATCACGCGTCGGGGCCAGGGCGCAGCTTCCTTGTTGTACAGTTCCAGAGCAAGAACCGAGCCCGCTAATAAAGTCCTGATTTTTCCTGAAGCAGTGAGCTCACTGGAGTTTTCTTGTGTTGCCAAGTTCAATCAGACCCAGGAGTATTGGTTACTGTTGGTGTACAATGAAGACAAACATTTGGAGGAATCTTTCTGCAGAGTGCAGGCCAAAAATAAAAATTCTGGGGCTGCCTCTAATTCCCTTTGGATTCCCAGCTGCTCATGGGAGGGCTGGCGGTAGTTCCATAGCCCTTACTATCTACCGGGGGTCAAGAGCCCAGCTACGCTGACCCTGAGGGAGTATCTTTGAAATCTTGGTTAGGATCAGGGTTAGGCATTTCGGCAAAGCGCGAATCTCTCCAAGGCTCTATTTCCATTTAAATAATAAGGAGGAGCTATCTTACAAAACAGGCACAACCTCAACATAATCTTGAGGAGGTAAATTATGTTTTATGTTGCCCTGCATTGGGGCTGCAATACTTGCTATCTGACCAGCAGTGTGTGTGTGTCTGTGTGTGTCTGTGTGTGTGTGTGTGTTTGTGTTAAAGGGACATGTAATTTACCTAGTTACCTATCAGGCTGGTGGTACCGGCCACACTCTGTAGATTTAACGTCTGGGATTTGCTGTTCACAAGTAGCATGTTTTTAGAACCTAACTTGAACTTCTGACAGGAGACTTTTAAAAGTTGGAAGTTATCCAGAGTCTCAATTTTAAGAAAAAGGCGAAGTTACAGAATAAAACCAGAAAAGGAAGGATGAATGGATGGGTGGATGGAGAGACTGATTGATTTAATAAAACACTGGAGGTAAAAGGAAGCACCCCTCCTCTGTATAACCACATGTTCCTCACAGCCACTTGAAAAGTTTGCCTTCTAGTGGGAGGCAGGTGTCAGCCCGGTCGTGGTCCATGATTTCCCTTGTTCCTCATAAATACACACATGCGTCAGCGTATACAGCTATGGAAAGACACTTTCCATTACCTGTCACCCCCTCACTGCCATCAGAGGAGGAAACCCAACACCTACAAAACACTAGAAAGAACCTTGCTGACACAGGCTTCCCTTTTAACTAAAATCCTATCTCTAGGGCTCAGTGAAGTGACAAATGTTATTGCTTCCAAACTGGGCCCACGTTGGCCTGGCCCGAACAGCTTCTACAATTCGGGTGAAAGTTTTCACTGTATACGCCTCGCACGCAAGAGCACATCCCATCACAAGGAACAGCAAACAGCACACCCTCCCTGCCCCTGGCCTTTGCACACTTGCACACGCCGGCGGGTAGTGATGTCTGTGTCTGAGTCAGTGTCGGGCAGGGTCAGCGCTTGAGCGGCAAATGAACAGAAGGGGAGACTGTGCAAATTTATTTTAGATTCTACAACCAAGATTGGAGCTAGATTCTCCAGCCCAATTGCTGGGAATCGGAATGTCCTGTAAAACTCAAGAAACAATGTTTCAGTAAGTGGCATTGACCTTGCAGCTGGTCACCGCAGCAACTGGTACTTCAATTAAGTTCTATTTGTTCACGTAATCTAAACTATTTGACCACGCTAGCAGTCCACGATGAAAGGCGTAGAGGGAGACTCAGAGAAGCCCAGCACCCACACTGCTGTCCTTGGAAGGAGAGGTGGGACTTCTAGCAATTTATAGCCTTTTAAGCCAGCTCAGGGTCTCCACTTGAGAACCAGGGCAAGCACAGCCCATCTGGAAGGAGCCGAGTGGCCAGCTTACCTGTCCCGGAATTCACACGTAGGGGAAGAAAGAAGAACCTGGGAATTAGGACAGAGATAGGCACAGCCTTCCTGCTCGTGAGTTTAGGCCAAACAAGGAAGGGTCCTGTCACAGTGGCGGAGCGCAGTGGGCGGGAAGAGCGTCCTGACGCCAGCCACCTTTGCCGTGGAACTCCACTTCCTACTGCCCTCTGAGCCCTGGTGGGGCTGGACATAGCCCAGATCCTTCCTTCCTAGAACTGCCTGAGAGCCCTGCGGGGTAAATGTCTTCACCTCACTTCCCTAGGGCAAAAACCAGCTCACAGAAGACGATGATTTGCCCACGTCCTGCCATTTGTTAACTGACATTCTAGAATGTCATCCACAGCTCTCTGGGGCTAAACAGATGGGGTTTTCTCCCCCCATTACCCTGCTCTCCTTACCAGAAAGCAGGAATAAAATGATTTGGTGTTCTGAGGCAAGGGTTACATTTTAGGCTCAAGTTTTCTGCGCAATGAGAGTTGACTCATTGAGATAAGATATGCCATTGAGCTATTTGAAAAACAAAACGTCACAGTGATAATGCCAGCACTTTGGCTGTTGTGCGCGCTCCCCTGCGTGAGAACTGTTCACTACGAGCTGTCAAACCCCCCTGGTGCCCCTTCAGGACCGGTGCTGCCTGTGAAGTTCACACGGGCTTCGGAAGGGAAGCGCGATGAGGCAAGCTGGCAGAGATTAGTAGAAGTTCTCTGACGAAAGTCATTCGAAAAGCAAAGAGCAAGTCCTAAGTCCACACTCACTCTGAGTTGGGGTGACCGCCGTGGCAAACCGAAGCCAACGGGACAGAGCACACCAGAGGCAGAAAATGTTCTCCAGCCTGTGGTGGAGAATAAATGCATGACGGTGGGGCCCCCTGGGGGCCCCCCCAAGGGAGAGTAAAGAGAGTCCAGTCCCTCCATCTCCAGTCTGTCTGGGTGTCGTCTAACGAACGTCGAGGACGTCCAGGCTTGTATGACTTTGCTTTCCAGAGCCCGAACTTGCCTCATGATTCTCCAGCTTCTGTCCTTTAGACTGGACCATCAAAGAGGAGAATAAGAAAAAAAAAAATCCTTTTGTTGGCCTTCTTCGTCACCTCTGTGTTCTGAGGGTGACTCAGCAGGCTGGACACGTGTACTTGGGAAGGGGACGTGTGAGGATAGAGCAAAAGTGAAGGAGAAAAGCACTTCTCCTTCGAGTCCCTTAGCTGTCTAATAAGTGGGAGCGAAGCTCTGGGCACACAGATGGCCATTTCTGCGACTTCCGCAGGCAGCACAGCCTGATCAGCACCCACCCTTGGCCGGGGCGATAAGGAATAGATGGGGCGGAGAGCGAGGTTTCCAGCACCCGGCCCCCTCTTCCTGTGGTTACGCTGCATCCAGCGCGAGGCCCCCTAGAGTGGATCACAGCTCGGCTGAGGTCTTTCACTTTACATAGTTCGGCCAATTTGAATTGCTCAGTTTTTCCACACTAACTAGAATATTTGGCAAAAAGGTACAACTTTGTAATGGAAAAGATCCCAAAGTGAAAAAACCTCGTTGTTTACCCAGTTCTGCTGATACTCAGTACCTAAGATGGGCCCCGAGAACTCTCTAAGACTCCCCTCCACGTAGCAGTAGGGGCGCTGGTGCAGAACCAGGGTCTTACGGACATTTTTCTTTGTGGTTATCGGAGGCAGAAATGACATGGGTTCACAGAGAAATGTTTCAGAAAGTTACAAACGAGGGGGTCACAGCATGATAACATCACTGAAGGCTGGACCAAATAAAAGGCCAGAAAACAGACAACGTTCGTCCAGCGGGCCATACCAGGAGCCAGGTTTTGAATTTGGGGAGAGTGGGAAAGAGGCCCGATCTGTGCTTAGAGGCCAAAATACCATGCAAGAGGTGTCAGACCGAGGAAGGCCTGTAGGGAGGCGACAGGGTGATGGGACTTGGTGACGAAGGACAGAGCCTGCCCCCAGTAGCTAGAATCAGACAAGTTGTCTCACTGATCACGCCAACCCGGGGAGAAAGATGCCCTGTTGAGTCTGAGTTTTCAAAGCTGAGATATGTGCTTAGTCACTAACCGAGAACCGATAGCTGAAGTATGAAGACGGGAAATCGTGGAATCACTCACAACTGTTGTCAACCCCCTTGACCTTTGGGCCTCTTCAGGGGTAGTGGCATTTTCGGAACTGTTCCATTTTAAGTATTCTAAATGTGGCTCTCATAGGCTATACAGGAAAGCTGTTGAGAAAGTAAATTCTGAGAGTTCTCAGGACAAACAGAATTTTTTCCTTTTTCCTTTTTTCTGTTTCTTGTGTCTGGATGAGGAGATGGCTGACACTGCAGACATTGGCTCACCATACATGTCATTCATGCCATCGCACTGCACGTCTTAAACTTACCCCGCGATGTACGTCAGTTCTTTCTCAGCAAAACTGGGAAAAATGGAAGTGGTTACATAAATAATACAAAATACAAGAATAATGGCATAATTCAAATAATTCCAGAGGAGCTTCAAAATAAAAATATAATTGTCATTTTCGGAGTTTGGACTCCAATCCAGGGTACTGTGTGCACAGTGGCGTGTCTGCCATCTGGAGGTGACAGCGTCCATGGCCACAGGTGCCTCACTTGTCTGACCTGGAGGGTCCCTACCCAGTCGTTTTAGAGGTCACAGCAGTGAGACCGAACTATTGCCAGAGAGTTGGTGCTGTTGAGCCTAGGAAGGAAGGTGGGCTCGCTCTGATGGGAGGGGGGGTGTTGGGGGGCTGGCCAGAGATGGTAACTCTCCCTGTTCGAGGTTGCGTTTCTACTAACCACGCATGCTATCAACTGTGAAGCACAGTCATTGTTGTCCCACCTTCCATGGCCGGAGACCACCACAGAGCAGTTCCCTCAGGGAGAGCTGGTCTGAAATGAATGGGGACAAACTGCATGTATTTAACCCACACTGTGAGGTTGCACAGGCAACCGAGTCCTGCCCGAATGAGGCCAGCAGGACATCACCTCACCACTGGGGGGTCAGCAGCCACCAGCTCCCAAGCCACACTCTGGGTGGGCACCCAGAATCACCAGTGGACACCAGTGGAGGCTTAAAGGGAGGTGACCAACTGACACAGGGAGTGCTGGGCGTTTCCTGCATCTAATTCTTTACGTATACATTTTCTCATGTGAGAAAATCGGATGCGGCATTCGTCCTAGCAAATGTCCAGTTGGTACTAATGAATTAGGATATCATGCCAGTACTGACATTTACATTTTTTTTCTGTGTGTTAGAATTGGATACCTGACTATAAGAGAGCTGAGGACGTTCTCGGGAAGGGGTGGCAAGCCATGACGGTTTGTATGGGACTAGGGGTGTCAGATGTTCTGTACTAAACCTGGGACCATCATGGGAGAACCAGGACGGCGGGTCACCCTAAGGTGGAACAACTTGGAGGTAACCTTTGCATTTCAGGACAATTTTTTGTGGCATCTCATCAGAGGTTCTGAGAAAGCCCTACCATGGCTCCAGTGTCTTCCTGAGGATGAGATATTTTTGTTGGGAATGGTGGTGGGAAGATGGAGAAGTCTCTAGTGGGAGACCAGAGATGGTTCTAGCCCCCCTGTGTTTCTCCCCTGAGAGGCACGTGGGACAAAAAGGAGTCCAGTGACTGGAGATCTGCTGGAGAAGGTCACAGCAGATGATCGGCATCACGGAGGGCTTGTCGGAGGGGACCTGGTTTAATAACCAGGAGGTGAACAAACATTGACGAGCACAGAAACTTTTAAAGAATTCAGCCACAGCTATTCACCTTTCCTTTATGAAAGGTCATCTGTCGGCCACACAGACCTCAGTGGCCTTGTCACGAGGTCTGGGGCCCTTTGAAAAGCCAGTTCGTCCCCGGGGCCAGCTCTTCTACTAGATTTCTAGGAAGACCCTTCCTTGGCTTTACCTATCCAGTGCCAGCCCCTGTGGCTTGAGTAGTTGGCTTCTGAAGCTCTTTTTCAAAAACTTTTATTGTTGTTGATAATTTCAAAATGTCTTAGTTCTTTTGCAGAACACAAAACAGCCACATTCCTTACTTTAAATCATGCCCTAAAACTTGGCTCATGGCCACTACTCTATATTTCACAGAAGGGGGCCTCACGCTCACCGCGTACTTTTTTAATCTTTATCACTACCTGTCTGAGTCTTTAGTAAGGAAAAAACCTTGAAATGGCTTATGAGCTCTGGATTGAGGCAAACCGAGAGCAGGAAAAAGTTAACGTGGTTGTTTGGCCATATGGCACGCTATGGGGAGGGACAAAGAGGGAAGGAATGCTAGAGCCAGTCGCCGTCCAAGTGAAACTGTTTGCGAGGGAGACCTTATGTTCTTCAGAGCTGCCTCAAGTGTCTTCAGTGATCGACCTCGGAAGCACCGGGAGCTTGGGGGACTGGGTTCGGCCCCCTCTGTTCCACTTTGAATTTAGTGCCGGGGGACACTTTTCTGTTTCCAACCTAATCTAGTGTAGTGCCCACCAGGAGGGCTACTCACGCTTGAAGCGTCGGAGTAATTTTTCTTATTGTCCTACTAAAACTTCATCCACTTAAGCCTCTGAACCCATCAGCCAGATCCAGGGGACAGGATGAGTCCTGAAGCTGTTGTCACATTCTGACGGCCCAAGCTGATGCTCACAGCCCTTCTTCCAGCAATGACAACTTTAACGAGGGTTTCTACCACTTGAGTAACTTGGACAGGCACAAATGGGTAAATGTGGGGACTAACGTAACATAGCCTGGTGCACGAGAACCTTCGATGAGGTGTTGTTGGAGGTCCTGAGTTCCGGGCTCTGTGGGCACTGGGAGAGCGACTCTCTGCTCTTCGGTGACTCAAATAGAAACAGTAAAAAACTGGACAGCAGGACCTCTAGGGGTGCCTTCCAGCTTGAAGTGAACCCCTGGGACTCTTCCCCTTGCTCTCTTTCTGAACGTAACTGTTAGTGAAAACCTCGCTCTTCCCCGGGGGCCAGGCCATGAAGAGGGAGGCACTGTGGGAGAAAGCGGCGGTGAAAATGGGCGGGGGCCGCAGGGAGGGCGGGGAGCCTCCTTCACAGCATGGGACTGGCGGGGTTCGTTCTGGGTGCACTCATTTCTGATTGGTGACTCACACATCTGACTGGAGGGTAAAAACGGTAAAGAATGAATCTGAGCTCCTGACTTCTCAGTTCAAATATTAATAATATTAGCAACACGTTGATGCTCACAAATAAAATGTGGCTCTATCCTTCTGATGTTATCAAGAGAAGGATGACTTTCTGTCTCATGAGGTCATACGAAGGTAAACTGGATGTATGCCCTTTCATGCTTAATGAGATACCCTTAAGGATTCTAGAACTGGGTCCATTTTTATCTTGTGATTTTTCCTATGTAAACCCTGTGAGGCTAAGGTTAGAGCTACAGTGTTTAGCTGTCCCAAAGCTCTGGTCTTTTGGCTCTTTTACTCTTCACTAGCATTTGTTAGGTGGTTTTTTCCTGGAGCATCTACAAGCCTTCTTTGTCTTCATCTGTGGAGACCTTGTTGATTGGATCCATTGTTCCTTCCGTTGGAAGCCCACCTTCAAACCCCCGGCACAGTTCATTGACCTTCCTGCCGACTTCTGGAATGTTTTGATCACATACCATTTATACTGAAGTATGGCCAGCTAATCACCCATCTGTCTGCTGAATTGTAACTCACTCCAGTGCATGGACTGTGCAATCTTTCTAACCAGTGAAAAAAAGGCACCCAATTTAGTTATTCATTGAATTCCATTCCCATGATATCAACAACAAAGGGTCCTTCTGTGAGTCCTTTCTTCCCAGAAAGGACCCTCCTGGCACTTTGGGCGACTGACCGTGTGAACCATCACACCATGCATGTGCATCTTAAATCAAATTTCAAATTTTGGTGCTGAGATTCCCAGTTTTATTCTGATTGGGAACCTGATGTCGTGGAGGAGGGGGGTGAGGGATGTCAAGGGAGTGAGGGGTGACGGTGAGGGAGCATACTCGTGCCAGTGGAAAGGACCCATTCCAGCCTTCACAGAATTAGCGACTGTAGCCAAAGCTGTTGGTGATCCACGCAGACTCCCTCAGATCCCCTTCGCTGCTTCTGGGTGCTCATTTCTATGCTGCCATGTGTATTCGTTCTGATCACCTGAAGCCCCTACTAGCAACCCCCTAAGACGGCACTGCTTTGCAGATGCAGAAACCAGAGCACTTGGGAGACAGCATCATGCCTTCTACTCTTAGCCAAGGCTGACTGGGCCAAGAGCAGGAAAGCCCAGCTCCCTGACCTATGACGCTATTTTCACTCCGGAACTCCCTTCAGAATCAGGCAGGGATTGGCCGTGGACTGAAATCACACTTTGGCTCGACTCCCTCCTTCCCCCCATGTGTTTCCCCTATTTTCCTTCAGATCCCCCCAGGGGCACTTCTTTAATCATTTAAGTGTGAATTTCTGTCTCAGCATCTGCTTCTAGAACCGCTATTCCAAGAGAAGATCTCAACTTTGTGGCTTCCTAAGATTCTCTCTGGACAGGCCAAAGGCAAAGAGGTCCCCACCTCTGGCCCACAGAGTCTCGCAAGGATTGAAATGGGCATCCTTCATTCTCCATGACTCACCTGCGTGCCAAGGCGACACTGCACACATCTCTGGGACAGAGGTGGTGGGAGCGAACTGGAGGCAAATGACCAAATCCTGCTGGCCTGTGGAGGACTCTTTAAGCTGGTGGGGGTCATAGGAGACTTTGATGATGTTTTAAAAACTGACATACTCCCCCAAATAGTTCTACATCTAACCCAACTTAAGTAGATCTAGTCAAAGATAAAAGTGTATTACTGTTCCCTCTTATCACACTTCAAAGTTTTTTGTCTCAATTCAAGCCAAGATGAGAATTGGATGCACTGCAGCATTTTTTTTTTCCATTTTTGGAAATTATTCTGGGGAAATGGCTCTCTTGAAAAAGTTAGTTCTTGTAATCTTTTTGCCCAGGTTTCAGACATCTTTTTAGAACTTTGGGTAAAAATCCAGACTTTAGTTGTATACTCTATTTAAATTTGACATATGCAAGAATTTAGCTTTTAATTAATGGAGGAGAAAGAGAGAAAGGAAGGAAGGAAGGAAGGAAGAAAGGAAGGAAGGAAGGAAGGAAGAAAGAAAGAAAGAAAATACTAAATAGTCATTCACATTTGTTTTTTTATTTTAGGCTATGAGATTAATAACATTGAACATCTTCAGTTACAAAATGATCAGCTGTTATTTGTAGTAATTTTACACGGTGGATTCCACACCCCATTCCTTAGAATCAGGTTGTGAAGTGAATTTTACTCACGGGGGTGAATTAGAGATTGTGTGACATGCACTTCTTTTGTTAAGTTTAATTGTTTATCTTATTTCCCTCATTAGCCTCAGAAATTTCTGGAAATACTTAGATCATTCAGTCATTAAAACATGTCAGATATAGTCTGTCCTCGGTGGCAGACATCGCATGGATGTACAGACGCTCATTCTAGAACTTCCCACTCACCTTCTCACACTTTAACCACACACGTATGATGCCTCAGCTCTTGTTGTGAACTCTGTCAGAGCGACAGCCTCCATGTCTAATCGCTGAATATCTCCCATTGAGAAAGAACAAAAACAGGTAAAATCACCCACATGAAGGGTATTGGCTTACCATTTCAATTTTCCATGTATTCATCCTCCTTTGAACTCATTTTCCTCCCTCATCGCTTTTACGACAGCTGTGAATGAATATGAGCTCTACTGTGCACGGCCCTGCAAGAAATAAAACTTGCCAGAGTATCAGGCCATGGTTATAATTCATGTCGTGTATTACTTGATACTCGGAGGAATCCACACATACATATGTATGCTCACACAATAGACTAATTTGAGAAAAATGCAGCCTAATGAAAAATGCATGCCTGGGAGTGAGAAGGCCACTCCAGCCCCAGCCCCCCTCTCTCCGGCTCTGTAACTTTGAGTGTTGCCCTCTTTGGTCGTCGCTTTTTCTCACCCTTAACATGCAACTAACAACCGTGGCTTTTGGGCCTGAGTGTCAAATGAATATCATTATCGGAAGAGCTTTGTAAATGGAGAGGGAGCATTCGAGAGTCAGTTTACTAATTAAGGTGAGACTGCAGATATGAACAGAAACTAAGAAGATAAGAACTAAAGTTCAACTGTAACAACAAATTATCCTCTCCATTTATAATCTTTTATCAGTCGACTTGAGCAGCATATTTTTGGAGGGGCCGTGACATGTCAAGTGTCCCTTGAGAAACACATGGTAAACAAGACAGGTGCGGTGGGGTTCTGAAACAGATCACACAGAACACGAGGAAGAGTTGGGGCGAGTTAGGCCATGATAAGTGGCATTCAAAGGAGAAGGGAACCCTGAGATGCAGAGTTAGAGTGGGACCATATGAGGAAAGGACCTTAAAAATGACATCCTTGAGGAGGTACCATTTGAGTGAGGACCTGAGCAGGGATAACGAACCAGGTAGACGGATGAAGATCTGAGAATGTTCCAGGTGGAGGGGCCAGCGTGGGCAAACCATGTGAGGGAGCACAGGGTCGGATTTTGAAGCCTGGATTTTCCCTTTTTGTTTCTCTCCACCCCCGTGTTAACAAGGGACGGTTAGGGGGTCCTCTTAGGAGGGTGGTCTGATGCTACGACTTGGGAGTAAGACCGTCAGCTTTAAATGCCTGACCCTTATGTGGCTTCTTCAGTCTCTGAAGTTGGGGCACTGTCCCTGGGTGGCCAGTGTCTCTGAGGGGCCACCATCTTCTCCCAGGAATAAAAGAGAATGTCACCGATACACCACTCCCACCGGGGACACAAGGAAAATGAATAACTTGTGTCGGGCCTTTGAGTCAAGGGAGAGGGGAGGAGAAATGAGAAAGTCTCACACCTTCCTCCCCAGGCTCCTGAACATGGGTGAGGGGACACACTCTCTGCTTCCAATAAATCATGTCACCCTCTGTCCCCTTCAGTTTGAAGCAACTGCATCCACCTGGCTCAGGTGCCTGTGCTGGGGACAGGTGAGTGTCTCATCGGCTGGCTCCTTTGCTCCCCTCAGAGTTGATGTTGGACCAGGGCTGGGGATCTCATTGGAGAAAGCACCCGTGGGAAGTCATTCCCTCTTCTAGAACTGACCGGGTCTCCATGCACTCTGGCCGTGGCAGGCTGGTGGCCAGCATGGGCTCGGACTGGTCTCCGTGGAGAGGACACGGATCTGCATTTGAGGGAGAAGCTCAACCCCTCCACTTTCAGAGGCCAAGAGACGCCCCCTTAGACGCTGCTGTAAGGATGGAATTATGACCGTTTCTCATAAAAGTGCCAGGCTCCGTGCATGAAAGCTGGAAACCAGATTCCCATACAAGTGCCCGATCTCAGTTTCAAAGATGCAGCTGAACCCAGCTTTGCCCACATCTGTCCAACCTCTTGACACTTTGTGATCAAGGAAAACAGCCTTCAGGAAAAATCGTCATGGCCTTAAGGGTATTGAGCTAAAAACACAGTTTCCCCTCATGACATTTTGTTCATATGCATGTGATGTATGTGTTATCTGCATGGGTTTGTCTGGATTTCTCCTGGAGGCAGGAATTTTTGTTACTATTCATCTGGAACTTGGGAGTGCAGACAGGAGAGAGAACTTGGGGTGAGGGAGAATTTGTTAGAAAAAAAAATCGGGTTATTTATTTAGAGTTTATTTAGGCAAAGGGAACTTAAAAAGACTTTGAGGAGATTGGATGAAGTTTCTTCAAAGATTAACTGGCATTCTTTAAAGAGACATCAGTGTTCTTTTATACAGGTGTCAGAAAAGCT
>PVJD01014437.1:0-29138 GCA_004026545.1 Mormoops blainvillei
GACATATAAACAGGATAACCATATTATTTTATATGTCATCTTGGACAGTTTGAGGGTGAAAGGGGGAGATATTAATGGTTACACAGGGACAACAAGCATAAACCAAGACTTTGCTGGGCAAACTGGAGTATATAAATGCTCAGAATATAAATTGGGAGGTGGGTGAGTAAAAGTGTCCTAAGATTGATACACTTCCAAGAAAAAGGAAAGGGTATAACAAATTTTTGTTGGTGTTGTAAATGGAATATTTACTTAAATTTTACTTTTTGGCATTATTTTTAAATATAAACATATCAAACAGTCATTAACCTCATTAGCAATCAGGGAAATGCAAATTAAAGCCACAGTGGGGTACCACTACAAACTCAGCAAATTGTCAAGAATTTAATTTACAGTCTTTTAAAAGAATTTCAATTATATATCAATTAAAAGGTGTTAAAAATACTGACAATATCAAGTTTTTATAATAATGTGGAGCATAGGAATGCTTAAACACTGCTGGTGGGGGTATAAATTGGTACAAATTCTTTAGAAAGCAGCTTGGCATTATCTGATAAAGTTGAAGGTAAACATAGCCGACGACCCAGCAATTCTCCTATGTGTATGCCCTGGAAAAACTTGTGCATGCACACTGTAAACAAGATAAAAATTTTAAAATGTTCATGGCAACATGATTTGTAATAGTCCTCAATACTAAAACCACAAGTCAATCTTTATTAAAATGGAAATATATATTGTGGCGTATTCATTCAATGGAATGAATACTCTATAACAATGGTAATACAGCTATACACTGTGACATGGATGAAATCTCAAAACATAATATTAAGCAAAAGAAGAGAGAGCAACAGTGACGGAGAGACAGAAAAAGAACCCAAACAGTATGGTTCCATTCAGATAATACTCAAATCCAGGATACATACCTAAGCATAAAACAAAAACAACAAAACGTGAAAAACAAGGACTTGATTATCAGGAGTTAGAAGTTATCTCTAGGTCCTGGAGAAAACGGTTTACTGTGGTCTTTCAAGGAGCTTAAAACTAGTCAAGGAACATGTATGAATGACCCATGGACATGGACAACAGGGTGGGGAGTGACTGTAGGAGCGAGGTGTGGGTGGGCAGAGGAGAGCAAAGGGAGAAAAATTGGGACAACTGTAATAGAACAACAATAAAATATTTAATAAAAAAGAAGCTCAGAATAGCTAATGTCTTTTAGAATGAATGCCACAACTAATAACCCAACAGCGATGCATTACTACTGTTAACTAAAAGCCTGTAGTTTATTCAGATTTCCTTAGTTTCCACCCAGTGTCTTTTTTCTGTTTCAAGATCCCATCCAAAACACCATATTACATTTCATCATCAAGTCTCCTTAGACTCCTCTTGTCTATAGCAGTTTCTCAGCCTTCTCGTGTTTTTCATAACATTCACAGTTTTGAGGAGGACTGGTCAGGGATTTTGTAGAATGTACCTGTATTGGAATTTGTCTTGTGTTTTCTCATGGTTAGACAAGAGTTATGCATTTTTGTGAAGACCACAGAGATGAGGTACCATTACTATCACATCATATTAAGGGAATATGTTATCAATATAACTTATCACTGGTGACATTGACCTTGATCACCTCCTGAGACAGTGTTTCCCAGGTTTTTCCACTGTAGCTATTTTCCTCACCCCTAAGCCCCCCACAATATTTTTTGGAAAGAAATCATTAAATGCAACCAACACTCAAGAGGTATGTGTGTGTGTTAAGCTCCACCTCCTTGAAGGTGGAGTATCTACATAAATTATGTGGAATTCTGGAGAATAAGTAGTTGAATAAGAAAAGAAGAACAAGGGAAGAAATTTTGTGGACACAAATTATGTGGAACAGTATATCCCAAGGTCCAAATCAATAGATGAATAATTTTGGAATATGCGTGTATTCACCTGTACCAGTCCAAAAAAATAGGTAATAATCAAGAACATGTTGGTACTGCTTTTTCTCTTTATGTAATTTAGAAAACTTGCCATGTGGCTATTACAAAGGAACATAGTTCATCCAAAAATGTATGAAGCATGCCAGTGTAATTTTTGTATGTATTTTAGGGTATCAGCAAAAAAATAATAATAATAAAGATTTTTTCAGATTGAAACAGATACTATTATTTAGAGCAGGAATTAAAGAAAAGACAAAATTGAAGTTTTAAAAGTAGACTTTCATTTTTAAACTATTTTTAAATAAATTTTATTTTTTTAATATTTTATTTATTTATTTTTAGAGAGAGAGGAAGGGAGGGAGAAAGAGAAGGAGAGAAACATCAATGTGTGGTTGCCTCTTGTGCACCCCCAACTGGAGACCTGGCCTTCAACCCAGGCATGTGCCCTGACTGGAAATAGAACCAGTGACCCTTTGGTTCACAGGTTTGGCACTCAATCCACTGAGCTTCACCACCCAGGGCCTTTAATAAATTTTAAATTATGCAATATTTAAGACATTGAAGAATGATGTATTAGAATTGGTAAAATGGTCATTTTTATTTTTCCTCTATTCAAAGAAACATTTTCAAATTTTCACATTAAGATGCTATTTGCTTTGAATTTGTTTTTGTAGTTTAACTCAACTAAATCTCTGGAGAATAGAAGATATTGTAGACAAAGTGTCATTATCATGGGGGGAAAATTAACTAATTGTCAGAAGGCTTAGGATCCATTTCTGATTCTCTTACTAATCGGTCAATCTTATGGCACTTGGCATTTCTGGGTGTCTGTTTCCTCACTGATAAAAATGGGGAAAGTGGTGAATCTACTTGCCCACCAAAAGATAGTTGAAAGTCTGAAAAGAAACAGATAAATGAAACTTGTTAAGAGAATGCAAAACACTATGAAAAACAAGACATTGTTATTATTGAAAAATTCTGAGAAAATATTAAGGAACAGAGTAAGGACTGGAACATCAAGAAGAGAAAGATAAGAAAATCTCAACTTTTAATATTATTTCCCTCATTCAATATATTGAGCATAACTATCATGGAATATTTTTTGGTGCTGAAGAACTCAGAGTTTTGAAAGTATGGTAAGCAAGTAAATTGATACATTCAGAGGTAAAAACAGTCTACTATGAAAAAAGTGACTCATTCTGCCTGGGAAAATAAAAGTAGGCTTCTCAGAGGAGGTGATATTTGAACTGGATCTTGACAGATGAATTGGAGTTTGCAGGTGAGAAAATTTCAAGCATTCATGCTGAAAAGTCAGACATTCTCCTCTGTACTCTTTTGCTGATTAAATTATAATAGTGAGGAAGAGTTTCCCTGCCTGTCAGAATAAACACAAAGTTAATATTTCATGGTATTCTATTAAATACAAAAGTTCTGAAATACCTCATTTCTCTAGTCTAATGGAGGTACTTATAGGTGACTAGAGATTAGTCAACATTTACATGAAAACACCCTCAAATCTAGACTCAAGATAAAAAATATACTATTAGAAATTTACCAGAATCTAGGCACCATGGAGAGAGCTGGCTGAAAGTATCCCAGGATCCACCAGCATGGTGTGATTTAAGACAGACGGATGCTAAGATTACAATCGTTTCTCAATCTAAAATGTAAAGGGAAATTTCCAGTAAACTTGGAAACTATAACATGTACATAGATATTTTGTAATAATAAATGCTAGCAAACAGAACAAAACTTACAGATTCTTTAACAAAGAAGAGGAATGAATCTCAGAGGTAGAGCTTGATAATATCCCAATTAGCAATAAGACTTCACCAGATATCAAAATGTTCTGTAAAACTATATAAATAAAACATGACCTAACTAGTTCCAATGCCAACCAGTAAGTCTGTTTGTTTTAGGCATTGTTGTGGTACTGATGAAGAAACCATATTGATGCATTTGAAAATAGACTCATACAGTATACAACAAATTAGTGTATGATAAATGTGGCATTTCAAATCAGTAGGCAAAGGACAGACTGGCCAGTTGGAAGTGTTTAAACAATTGGCTATGGGAAAAAAAACAAAAACAAACCCATACTTCACATGATAAACAAAAGGGAACTCCAGATGGATTAACGGTATAGTTGTAAAAAAAGAAAGCATCTAAAAATATTAAAAGAATATATATGGGAATGTGTTTATAAACTTGATGCATAGTCAGGCATCCGGAACAAGGGAAAAATTCACAAACCAGTAAAAGAAATACTGATAATTTTGACTAAGCGAATATTACAACTTCTGTCACATTTTAAAAGACACAAGATTAAAGACAGGCAGCAGACTGGTAGAAGATATTTGTAACACATAGTACAGTCAAAGAATTGATACCCATAATATATAAAGAACCAGAGTTTATTAAGAAAAAATAGAAACAGCTGCTTAAGCATAGATTACTTACACACAAACTTTTATCCTCATTCCAGGCTACTCCTGTGAGTGCCAGACATTTCTATTCACCCTCTAATGGACAACTCTTGGATGACTTAAAGGCTCTTCCAACTCATCAGGCCCACAAATGAATTTATGATCTTCCTACACATATCCGGCCCTCTCCAACATTCCTTTTCCTCTGTGAAAAAAAAAATCAATCAATCATTTTTATATTTTCAATTAACAGAATCAATTGATTCTACCAGTGTTCTGGGAATCAGTTCTACCAATTGATCCCCAGAAATCAATCTACCAGAAAGCTATGAGTCAACCTTGACATCTCCCTCTGCCATCCATCATTTGCAATCCTTCACCAAACCCTGTCAATTGCACCTCCCTAATGGCTCTTAAGTTCATCTACTTCACCCTACCTCCATCACCACCTGCCTTATCCAAGCCACCTGGCCAGGGCTACTGCTCTAGCTTCCTAATTGGTCTATGTGTATCCACTCTGTCCTCCTATATTCTGTGCTCACTGTAGTCTAAGTTATCTATTAAAAGCAAATATACTCCTAGCACTCAGGCTGTGGTCTTTAAATGCCAATTTCTATGAAAAAGAACTGGGGCTCCTTTGAGAAATGCCTACTTCTGGCTCTGGGTTATGGAATATGTGAGATAAACCTTTTGCTGCCAGGCAGCAAGAAAGCTATCAAAAACTAGTTACGTTGTGTCAAAAAGAACCAGGAATCACCTTGAGGAACCCCCACTGGCCTAAAATGGGACAATTTGGGCATAAAAAAATGACAGAACAGATTAAAACAAAATGAGTATTTAAAAATCCTGGGTTCAAATTGATAATATAAAAAGACTTACTGGTTGCCATTGGAAGTAGTTAAGTCATCAACATCTTACTTTGAAAATTGGTGATGAAGGTGAAAGAATTAGTCTTTATTAAGCATAATCTTGTTTTAGAATTTCCAAATAGTCCTAGTTAATAGAAAAAAGTTCTTCACAGAAGAACTCCAGCTAGGAATGATAAGATTATAAAATTGTGACTTTGAACACTCCTAATGAAATAACTGATACAGATAATACCAAAGATGCTAAAACCATTATAGGAAAGGCTGCCATGGAACCAGATACATATCAGGGTGCCAAAGTATCATCCCACTGATTACTCAGTGTTTGCAAAGAATAAGCATCTTTACAATGAATGGATCAGATCGTCATCACCTGAACCCACTGCTCAATCTAAAAAGGGGATGACAGACATTATATGTCTCTCAACGTGATCAATGTGAAATGCATAGCATTGCCTATGAACTGCTATGGTCTCTAAAGCATTGAACCTTAATCCAATCAAATGTTTAGATCTAACTTCTACCTTAGAGAAAATACAGGGGATAGTGGAACAAGTTAAACACCATCATGAGGAAACATCCAGACTACTTTAGAGGGTGGAATATTCCACGAGACAACTCATCTGGTTTCTTCCAAGAGCCAAAGAAGGAGGGAAAACTGTTGTGAAGTAAAAGAGATTTAAGAGACTCAATAAACACAATAAGGTCCTCCTCGAGGTGACCCCTTCCTTCCTCTCCAGGGCCATCTCAAACCACAAGCCTTGCCATTTAGAAACAAAGAATTCAGTTGGAGAAATGAGGGAGAGACATTTGGCATCACAGAATCAATTTGATTTTGCAAGACTACCTATAGGAATTAGTTATATCCTCTGTGGTCCTAAGCCATTCATTTCAGCAGCTTCCATTGATCATAAGTGTGCCTGTTAATAAGTGTCCAGTGGTTAGGCCACTCCAATGTGGACAAATGAGAGGTGTATCAAAGCCCACAGTTCTACTTACATAACTTGAAAAACTGAAATTATTTTTATAGAAAAATTCTACAAAGGGATGCCTTGAAGATCTCCCTTTAAAAGGTGTTTTGGGTCCCTTCCCTTGCCATCTACCACTGCCATAATCTAGGTCACAATTGTCTCACCCCTGGCCTATGGCAGCAGTCTCCCAGCTGGTCTCTCCACCTCCAGCTTACTCCCCTGTGGTCCATTTCCCATATGGCAGCCAGAATGAATTTCTACAATGCAAATATAATCATGTCACTGCTTAAGTGGCTGCCTGTTGCTCCTTAGACAAGTCCTGAACTACTTAACAGGCTTGGAAAGCCCTTCAAGTCTTCCTTCTTGCCAACCTCATCTCTCCCCATTTTCCCCTCCCCCTCTCCCCTACCCTACAATTCAGAGGCTCTAGACATACTGAACTTCTTTCAGCTCCTCAAAGAAGTTCTCTCCCTCACTTCTGAGCCTTTGAATGTGCTCTTTACTCTGCCTGGATGGCTCTTCCCACCACCTCACCTCATCCTTCAATTGAGTTACTTCTGACTCATCCTTCAACTGCCAGCTAAAGTGTTGCTTTCTCTAGTTGTCCCTGTTGTGTTTTTAGAGTGTATTCTATTTAGCATTTATTGTGCCAGGTTGCCATTTCTCACTTAATTACTGTAAGTTTCTTGAAGGTAGGGTCAGTCTTGCTTCAGCTGTATCTTCTGCATTTGGTGCAATGCCTGGGGAGTAATAACCTGATAAGCATCTGTCGAATGAATGGATAAATTCTCTACAAAAATAGTCTCTGAGACAGCTTACCTGATGCCATCTTCTCCTCTAATTCTTCATAGACATATCTCTCTAAAACACCACTGTAACAGTGGTAAAAACATTTAATTGCTCCCCATTTCTTTCAGAAGCAAGTACAATAGTATTCAAGGGTCTCCATATTTATTTTCCTATGTTATCTATCTAACTTTGTATTCTGAGTAAGATATATTTTTTCTCCAGAAATGATATAGTTGTTTGTTTGTTTGTTTGTTTGTTTTGGAAGAAAAGAATTAAATCTCCCAGGGCACCCCACCAGCTTTTATTTGCAGAGAGCAGAGGTGGAAAGGTGGGCATAGAACCACAGATTCTCCAGCTAGCTATCCAAGAGAAGCCCGAAGTAGCTGAAGGGAGGAGAGAGGAAGTCCTTGGCTACTTTTGCCTGTGAGGCCAGACAGCACAGTGCAGTGAAGGAGAAAGTAAAGAGCAGGGGTTGCTGCTGCAATGATTGAATGCACAGCTAAAATCTAGTTTCCATGGCAACAATGGCCTCTTGACACCCATCAGGCAGACAAGACTCCAGATATTGTGCACAGAAACTCCCAAGCCTTCAGGATTGGAGTTGCCAGCAGTAAACAATGAAACAACAGGAAGATGGCTTCCACCTCAATTCCGCCCAGAGAATGTAGTTTTAGCCCCTGTGGTACAGCACACATATGAAAAGGAGGTTGAAATGCATTCCAAGTGCCAATCAACCATCCCAACCAAACTGGTAGAAAACGAATAAATGGCAGAAGTAGAAGCTTAGAGTGGAAGCAGCAGCAGGAAAGTGCCAATGTCTTTGAACCTTCTTTTTACTCATGAAAAAAACTGCTCAAGTCTATGACAGTAACCTGATTGTTCCAAGATGGTGTTTATTTCCATCATTGAAACTTTTGAGATTCAGTTTACTAACTCATAAAAATGAGATTAGGCTAGACTTCTATTACTTTAGAAATAGTCAAGCAATAATGACATTGAAGTAATAACAGCATAGTCTTTTAGAGAACAAGAGGAATATTTTGACCTAAAGCAAATCAAGTTTTCATGCTTTCAAGAATATATAGCATCTGTGATTAGACTAATTATGCATTTCCCAGGAAACCAATTTTAACAAACAGATAAAAATTTTTTGCCATCAGCATACTTATTTAAAGCTTATATTTAGTATATCAAATGTTTATATGTTGTATGTAAATGGTTGCCTCTGAAGAGATTGAATGCAGCCTCTTCACTCAATAGACTTGTCTACACAATTAATTTGTTTAACAGACTTTTCATTATAGAAAGTTCAATGATACATTTCAGCTCAACCACAAAGTCAACATTACTGGTATAGTCATTAAGGAAGTTTAATTGTAATTATTAGATGTGGTAGCAGCTACAGATCATTTGAGAAAATATTATTATATCACTGTAACCGACAATCTGCCTCCATGTATTGCTTCTAAATTTTCTAGTAAGTAATGGGTTACATGAATAAATCTGCGTCCTACCTCTTGGGCAGGCAGCGTGGCATAGTAGAAGGATTTGGCTGGCTTCAGGGACCTCCATTATGTCTCGGACCTTGAGCAGTTATCTTTATTATTTTTTAATTACAGTTTTTTCAATTACAGCTTATATCCAATATTATTTTGTATTAGTTTCAAGTGTACAACATAGTGGTTAGACAATCATATACTTTGCAAAGTGTTCTCTCTCGAGCAGGTATTTTTAAATGTAATTTTATTTTCAGTTTAGAACAAACTATACATGAATCCAAAGCAGAGTCAGCCACAAAAGATAAATAGCATGTGTTTGGCCACAGATGAAGTCATGATAAAGCTTCAGCATCCATGAGATAAAGACACTACAAACACTGAAAGATCATGGTGTATAATTTGATATTTAAAAGATCTCACATTCAGATCCCCTCATGCATGTGAGCCCTGGCCTACCCGCCTACCATGTATGGTGTTTACATATTGAGCATATGGGCTGTGGTCCTCTCTTTTGCCTGTGCCTGTTCTGCTAGATTTGTGCCTCTCACAACAGCCTCCTTTGTCATTGTGTCACATGGTCATGACAGGTTTAAAGGAGCTCAGTTACTGTGAAATCAGGGTTTTGGAGCTCTGGAAGTTTTGACAATATGTCATTAGTGGAAAGCCAGGAAAGGAGAAGTAGAATCTGCTTCTGTTTTCGGTATCCACACACAACCAGGAAATCAGTGAGCTGCAAGAGCTCTTGTGTCTGTGGCAATGTCATCTGAGTGTTGCCTATATATTACTCAGACATCTGTTCCCTGCAGTTCTAACATACTTTGCCCTAGCACCCAGGATAGAGTAGTTTGAAAGGTGGTTTGGTGAGAACCAAGATATTAGAGCTACAGATCTCTCAACAATGAGGGCAACATTGTCTGGAAATAGTCCCTCCAGACAATATAACTGTTAAGGCACAAATGCAAATGTTCTATACTGCGGAACTACCTACGAATACTCAGGAACACATAAGCAAAATTCACATGAAGCAATCACTGCCAGGCCCATCTTTGGCATATCAAGGCATACAGGGTAGGGGGAGGACCATGAAGTAAGAGTTTTAATTAGATGAAAGTTGTAATTAATATAAAAATGAAATGAAATCCACAAAAGAAGTCGGCCAGCTGAGATCATATCCAGTGAGAATTCAAGTTGCTGTAGTCAATTTTAATTATATTCCTGAAATAAAAGGCTGCAAACAGGATTTGACTAGATGACTTAGATAAACCTCTGCTCCAATAACAAATGTTATTAGCAATATTCTCAGTCTACCAAAATTAGAAGGTGATAACAAGCTGGTAAAGAAGCGTTCTAAAGAGGATTGTCAGAAAGAGATACAAAACTAGTGTGTTAATACAACTTAAAGGGTTTTTTTTTTTTAGGAGAGTAAGCATTACAGAAATGTATGCCATTGGTAGTAAAGAAACATAAGTACTATTTTTTATCTTTTTCCCTCTCTCAGGTTAAATTTTCTACCAAGTTCTTATCTCTTTAGCTTGCAAAGTAAAAGTGAACATCTGCATTTCCATAATATAGGATATTTCTGTATATTTTGTAGGAAAGGGTAGGAAGAGTAAAGAAATTGAACTAATTTCTAAACCATTTCTATTTCTTCTATACTGCCTGCCATAGACTGAACAACTGCAAGGGGCTTTTTAGATGGAAATACTGTATTCATTTCCTATGGCTGTCGTAATGAATTAGCACAAACTTAGGAAATTAAAACAATAAAAAATGTATTCTCTTATCATTCTGGAGGACAGAAGTTTGAAATCAGCTTCACTAGACAGAAATCATGGTGTTGGCAGGGTCACGCTCCGGTTGGAGGTTCTAGGGGAAAATCCATTCCTTGCTTCTTCCTCCCTCTGGTGGATGCTGGTATTCCTTGGCTCACGGCAGCATCATTCCAGGGAGTCTCATGAGATGACAGTCCAGATGTCAGCCAGGCTTTCAATCACCTGAAGGCTTGACTGAAGATAGAGGATCTGTTTCCAATTTTACTCACGTAGTTGTTATCCATTACTCCCTTGTTGGCCTTAGTTTCTTACCATGTGGGCCTCTCCTCAGGACACACAGCTGACTTTCCCCTGAAGGAACCATCTAAGACTAAGAGAAAGACCAAGCAGAAGCTGCAGGGCCTTTCATAAGCTAATGTCAGAAATCAAACCCCAACACATCTATCTTTTTATATTGGTCACACAGACCACTGTAGAGGAGAAAACATTTTTCTACCCCTCTAGGTCCTTTGGCTGGTCTAATACTCAAATTAACATAAAACAGATTAACAAGAAAAAAAAACAAATTTAATTACATATATACGGGGCTCCACCATAGATACGGGACTCAAGGACAAATTGGGCAATTGAAGCTTCTATTGCTATCCTGAGCTAAGGAATTGAGGAGGGACCTGATGCTTCAAAAATGAGGAGGGAAATTTACAGGACAATAAGAGCAGATGTTTGGTATTTAGGTGTTTGTCCTACCATACAGGTAGGTCATTCAGAAGTTATTTCTGGTAACAGCTCTCTTTCTGGGTCAGACCCCCTATTTAAATTCTTTAGGCAGTTAAGGGAGAGAAAAACATTTTTCTTGAATTTGCTGGGTGCTGATTGCCATCAGCTCAAAATTATCCACATGTCATGTATTTTGCTCCCCGTTGCCAGCATGATACAATGTGGGAACATTACACAGGGCATTAACACCATGAGGCCAGAGATCATTGGGAGCCATCTTGGAGGCAAGCTACTACAGCACTTGACTATACTATGCTATCCTCTTGGCCACTAATTTGTTCAAAGAATAGGCATATGAATCAAATGAGGCTCGTCAGTGTGCACTTCTGAGAATCACATATATGGGTGCCAGAAATGAAAAAACACTCTTATTTGCCTTGGATCTCAAGCTGCTGTGGTGTAAGCCTGAAGATTTTGCTGATCATGTTCCCAGCCACATAGAGGAAGCCCTTATAAAGTGGGAGAGAATGAAGCCAAACAGAGGAGGAACCAGAACTAAGAGTTGAAATAAAGAAAGGCTTGCTAACATCTTGTGGGCCTCCAGTTCCTCTCATGCTTGAAGTTCAGCCCTGGATTTCTTAGTAACACAAGCCAATACATTTCTCCTTTTGTGCTTACGCCAGTTAACTTGGGTTTCTGACTCTTGCAACTGATAGGGCCTGGATTCAGGCACAGCTTGAGGGGCCTCCTGGAAAAAAACTCATCCTACAGGAGAATAGAAAATTAAACTTGCTGCAGTGACAGAGCCTTTGCTATGTGAGAAGTACCCCTACAAAGGAATAGGTCACTCAAATTTTTCTCATGCTCTTGTTCCCTTAGAACCAGGCCTAAACTCTATAAATCAAGGAGGAGGGTTTTTTTTTAAGTGGGAAAATGGTTTCATTATAAACTCTCTAGGAGTTTGGGGCCAAAGCAATCCCAAATTTGTGTCCTTGTGACAAGAGGAGCGAAAGGTGTTTTTGCGGCGTAGGCACAAAACACGGTAAGGGCTTTGCAGGCCTGAGAAGCCTGGCTCAAAACCACAGCTGATGCTGTGGTGAGCGGGGCTTTCTGGTTGGTGCTCTGATGTTCGGTGTGGCCTGTAAATGTCCCTGCTAGAGCTGATTACTTTCCAGGACCTGGAGGGAGAGAGATGGCCCCTCTCTGACATCTTTCCTCACATGGCACCAAGAAGACCCTCTGAGCTTTCTCTTTTCCTGCTCAGCCCTCCAGCAGCTCCCTGGTGCCCAAACTGGATTTTGTCCTGTTCCAGTCCCATTCCCAAGGAGCTCTTATTACATATGAGCTCCTACAAAGGTCCAGGCACAGACCTTTCCCCCTATAGATGCTGCAAAAAATATTGGAGTGAAAGCCTGCCACTTTCGGACAGCAGATGGCACTGTGAGACAACTATAAGGGGAAAACAAAATCAAACGGCAATCTTGTGCGGGATCCAGACCTATTTAAAATCTGCATCTCCAAGGAGGGTTGTGGATAGAAGTCGCCTACCCAGGCACGTGTGCTATTGTGGTCTATCCCCTCCCTGCTCAAATGTGGTCCTCGGATTAGCAGCGCGGGCGTAACTTGAGAGCTTGTTAGAAATGCAAAATCTCAGAGCAGACGCCCCTCTCCCCCGCCCCCCACCACAGAATCCATTCCTTGGGCAGTGTCTTCTTTTCAAAAGCATTCGAAAAGTCTTCAGTTATGTAGAAGCGCAGGTGTTCAGCAGTGTTGCTAAACAAAGCAACCCAAAATGCGCTTTGCCCCTTTAAGAAAAAAATTGCTTTTGTAAAATACTCGCTTAAAGAACTCACAGTGCCTGCTGCTTTTAGGCAGCAGATGGCACTGTGGGACAACTCTAAAGCAGCAGTTTTTCCTGTAGCTAGGTGGAAGCCCAGGAAAGAAAGGATCCAACACCGATCATCAGCTAGATCTGTACCTATTTAAAATCTACTTCTCCACGGTCAGAAGATTAGGAACTCTTCGGGATGAGGAAAGATAAAATAAGCTTGTGGAGACTGGTGAAAAACAAGACAAGGACTTTCCTCTACAAGGGGAAAAAAGTCATCACATTTATATGTTAAGTGTCAGAACAGTCCTCTGAAATTGTCTCACGGTTCATTGTTAGAACTCCAGCCCTTCGAATTAGTGCTTAAAACACAAACGCTTCTAGGAGATAGCACATTTCACCATCATTAATACCTTTCTTGGCATTAATTTGTCAGCTTGCTTTGTAATAAAGGTCATACCTTGGCAGAAAAGAAACTCCCCAGACCCCGGCAAATTAGTCAGAGAGACAGGAAGAAGATTAAGTGCATGCTCAAGGGTAAAAGCCTGGGTGAGACCCCAGACTCAGGCCTCTAGGCACCGGGCCCGAGGGGGAGGAGACTCAGAAAAGGAAGGGGCCTGGGCTCCAAATGTGAACTCCTACTGACCTCTTCAGAGGCATTTGCCAGTGTGGATAGAGGGTAGGGGGAGGTGGAGTATATACATCCAGAGGTTGAGAGAGGAGCATGCTCTTTAGCTTCCTCTGGGGACAAGCCTCATGCTGGTTTTGCACAATCACCCCTGAAAGTCCTAGGTCTTTGTAATCATGTGACCATGGCCTCTCCCACTGTCAAGCCTTGTTAAAGGAAGACCCAGTATGGGGTTACAGATGACTGAAAACTAGATTGAGGAGCATCCAAAGAATATAAACTAATTCATCATATATAATTTACAGAACTCGAACTGTGTCAGACACGTTCTTTTAGGACTACCTGGGGAGTCTACCTTGACACTGATAGGAGTCTCCCCAGGTAGAGTTGCCAGATTTAGCAAAAACAAAAATGAAACAGGACTCCCAGTTACATTTATTTTCAGGTAAACAATGGATAATTTTTTAGTATATAAATATGCCTCATGCATTATTTAGGACAAGCTTATATTTAAAAATCACGTGACATTTTTCTGAAATTCAAATTTAACTGGGCATCCTGTATTTGATCTGGCAACCTAACCTCTGGAGAAATTCTCACACACTAGTCAAGGACACGTGGACAGTGATGTTCACCACAGCCTTGTTGTGTAATAGGGAGAAAATAAAAACAACCTAACTAGGGCTCTTGCGAGAAGAGAAACACAGTCACCCCCAAACCACACGCTGTTGGGGAAAGAGGGGGAGAGGGGGCTCTCTCACCTCACCTCTCTTTTGCTGTGTCTCCCACTGGCAAAACCCATTGGAAAGCGAGATGGCAAGGGAACATGGAGTCTGAAGTCTTTAGAGAACAGCCTCCAGAGCTGTGCTAGGGTCAACTGTGAGCATCTCCTCCCAAATCCATGTTCAGAGACATCACACCTTTAAGTTTACATTGACCATGGTAGGAGTACTTACTTTACGGAAATCAGCAAACACTACAAAGCAAGGTTTCCCATAGTGCTTGTGTTAACCACTTACCAGCAATGCATTATCAGTTTCTGAGGCACAGAGCAGGATGGAGAAGGGTTGAGACTGTGTTTGGCAGGTAAAATGGGGACTACCCAGCAAAACTGTCGTATCATATTCCTTTGTATGAATAAACCTCCATTTATGTACCCACTCTCCTAATTATGCAGTCACTCTCCCATAACTTAGTTTCTCACTCATTTTAGTGGTTGACCCCTGCCTTGAGCCCTTCAGTCTTAAAAGTGATGACTATACATCAGTTTGGAGCCAATCAGGAGAGAGGAGCCACACAGCAGATTAAGCAAAGAAAGTTAAATATAAAGAATGATTCACTATAACAAGAGATTGGAGTAATGAGGGATTAGCCAGTAAGAAGTAAAGAGAACTCTGGAGAATAGATGTGTGGCTGATATGAGAGAACCACTGCCTCTATAGTTGCCATAGACGCCCAAGAAAGAGTCCCCTCGCCCCTTCCCCATCTCAAATCTCTGAAGAAGGCACAGCCATGGCTCACTAAACAGCAGAGAAGTCACTGTGGTACTGCACTGGTCAAACTTACCAGAAATCTGTGTTCTGGAACTTGCTGGGAATTGTCCCTGTAGGGCACCAAGCAAAGCTGCTCACAGGGGGACAACTCACTAGAGGCTGTGAACCCACTGCTGGCTGCCAACCACTGCAGAAGTTGTGGGTGCTACAGGAACTGCGACTTGGAGAAGCTGCATGCACTACAGGAGCGTGTGAGCAGGGAGCAAAAGCCTTCCACTTGCAATGTCACCTCCCTACCCTGTACTGACACCATGCCAGCTGGTCAAAGCAAGATATTTAAAGGGTTCAGATCCATTGTCACAGAGCTGGCAATGAGGGATGCATTTGGAGCAAAGATAATCTGCACAAAAGCTTCCTGACGCTACTGATCCCTGGGGCTTCACTATCCCATGCTGGCTCCCCTAACCCTGGGTTCCTTCAATGGACTCTCTCCAGTTAAATCTTATGGGTATGCCATTTCTATCTCATAAGGACTGACTGATTCAACTGTTACAATGAATAAAAGTATCAACATGAATAAATCTCAAAAACATAACCTTGGGTGAAAAAAAGGACCACATCAGAGCAGATAGATACAATATGATATTTGGTAAAAAGTTAAGGTACACGAACAAGTACAGATATTATGACTTATGGAAATAGACATATATTGTTAAAAGTACAAATGTTCATGGGAATGAGGACAATGAGCTCCTCTGGAGAGAAAGGCGAGGAGCAAGTATATGTATAGGGATTGGGGGAGGAAGGTGAGCTTTAACAGTTCTGTGTGATGTTTTAGTTTTCTTTTCTTTTTTTTTTTTAGATTTCTGAAGCAAATTTTGTTAATTATTAGCGTCTATTAAATCTGGGTGTTGGTAGCGTGGTTGTCTGTTATACTGGTGTTTTACTCTTCTGTGTGCTTAAAATATTTAAAAATGTAACAATGTTACCTATTATGCAAATAGTCATTAAATATAACTTTTTATTTTATATGTAGTGCTTGCTTGGCACTGACCATGCAAAGATGTAGATAAAACTGATAAATCGACATGCCAGTGTAAAAAATCTAGCAACAGCAGTAGAATATTGGTACTCAAATGAGTGGTTTTAGAAATAGATTGATTTAGAGACATTCAGAAGAGTGAGGGAACACCAGGAAGATCCTGGGAAAACTTCATGGAAGAGTGGGAACGGAATGGGGTCTTGATGCTGGCTGGGATCTTCAGAGTGAGTGGGAAGAGATTTAGCACTCCGGACAGCTGAAAACAGTATTGTGAAGCACCGTGGTCACAGAGTGGGGCATCCTGGATGGCCAGAAGAGTGTTGGGTGGGTCCACGATTCTGGCCCAGGAGGGCGAGCTGGTCGGAAAAGGACTCTGTTAAGCCCAAAGCTTCTCCCCATCTGGATCATTCTGCTTGGGCCTCTACCTGCCAGGTAAAGAGTAGCCTGCAAAAGGCCTCCAAGGTCCCTATAGGAGACTGGATCTTTCTTTGTAGAGCGTGGGCAGTCATAGCTTTTCTTAGCTAAGCACTGACAGGTTCCAAGCTGTGATTTAGGCAGATCGGTCTGGCAACTCCACGCACTATGGACTGAAAGGGAGAGAAAGCCAGAGGCAGAAGAAACTGTTCAGAGGTCACAATCATTGTTGAATGACATGTGGAGCAATGACCTGAACTAGAACGACTAGGAATGAAAATAAGGAACAAATGGAAAGAAACTGGGAAATCTTTGACAGAACTGAGCAACCGTTGCACCCAGAAGGCTAAGGAGAAATTGATGAGGGCTCCAAGGATTGGGAGAATAGTGGTGTCTTTAAGAACACTAAGTGGGATTGGGAGGGCAGGCAGCTCTGGGAAGATTAGAAGTTCACTTGTATAAATTTTGAGTCTGAAGTGACATCTAAATGACCAGTCTGTTAAGCAGGAGATTTGAGACTGGAGGCTTGGGAGACAAGCCTCAGCTGCAAGATCAGATTTTGGTGCTGCCTTAGAAGCCATGGGATTGCACGTGTTTTTTGAGATGATTAAGAGGGGAAAAAATGCACCAAAGGCCTTTTCTTGTGGAATTAGTTCTAGGAAGATACACATAACCAGGGAAAGAGAAAGAGGTAGAACTGTGTCAAAGGGAGAAGCAGATGGTAGAGAGGGTGTTGCCTCTAAGGCCATGCTAAGCAGCACAAGAGAGTCAGGTCTCCATGGGCTTTGGCAATTGCTCACCCACTAGCATCTTTTGGGCAGGACAGAACCAAGTTCAGACGAGTTTCTAATGATCTCTAGCTTTCCCTCAGCTCTGGCCAGTTGTAGATGCCCAGGACCTGGAATCTAGGCCAATATTTAATTCTCTCAGGGAAGCTGTCACTTTAACAGTTCTCTCATTTCTTGTCTATCTTGAAATAAAACTAATAATTAAGTGTGTCTTCCTCTGCAAGCCCATGGTACATTTCTTGCCCCTCCATTGGCCATCAAATAAATCCTTCCAAAGGAAATTCTGGAGTCACATGCCTGGGTTTAAATCTGGGCTCTATCAATTACTACCTGTGACCTTGAGCCAATATTAAACCTGCCATGTTGGACTCAGTTTGTCTACCAGGGACCAAACACAATGACTAATGCAGTTAGTAGTTACTGAGTTTGACCAGATTTTGCAAAGCCCCTAACTCCATATGTCACTTCTACTTTATCTCGATATTTTCATTCTGTCCACACCATGATTTTTTGGCAGAAAAGCAGGAAATATTGATCACATGTTCAAAAGACAGAGCAGTAAAGAACAGAGAGAAATAGGATGGTAACTAGAGGAAGCAGTGAAAGGTTTTTCCAGGACTGGAAAGATTAGCATGTAATTGAAGGAAGGAGGAAAGAACAGATGCAGGTTTGAGAGCTGAAAAAGGAAGGAATCTTGTAGGGATGATAACTGGGAAGCAGGAAGGATTTAAATCATGAGCACAAAGGAAAGGAGTTTGCCTTTCTTTTATTAAAAATATATTTTTTTATTTCTTTGGAATAGAAAAAGTCTATTCTAGTGACTTTGACTAGACATATCCACCTAGCTTTGTATAACTCACACTCTCCAAACAGGGACCTGGGTCCCAGGTTCTAAATCTGTTTGCTCTTTTTTATGCCCAGTCTCCCAAGGCTCCGCCCTTTGCTGTCCACCTTGGTCCAGCTAAACTCCCAGTGGGAATACCTGAGGGCATAGCAGCTCAGGGATCACACCCTTGACTCACCATGATCCTCTCTGATGTCTGATAAAGGGAAGATTTGGAGACCTGGAAAGTTAATATCTGTGCAGGCATAGTTATCAGCTGAGGCCAAGAGATGAAGGTAGGGAGAGATAAAAAAACATAGGTTCAGAATATAGGGGAATTGGCCCCAAAGTCATGGAGGTCCATCAGGCATCACAGAATCAATCACCTCAGGGATAAGAGAGGTGAAGCTGGCTGAGTGAAGTCAAGTCAGGGATAAAAGCAGACTTAATGATGACAGGCGGGGAAAGCCAATCCGGAGAACCCCATTCCCAAGAAAAGTTAAAGGTGATCTGGGGAAGCATCAGCCCAGTGTGGTACTGCTTGGGTGCGAGAAGATATAGGTGTTTATTGTGTGGTCGGATCTACTGGACGTGAGTCTTTTAGCATCCCAAACAAAGGTCGTAACCCTTGGGAGGCATGGCCTCTTTGGAAACCTGATGAAAAATATGAAACATCTCCTAAGAAAGGCATAGCGGTGCCCACAACCAATCCACATTTTGCATGTAAGAATTTGAAGGAGCCATAGGCCCCCCACCAAATAAACCTATGGACCTTAGGGTAAAACATTCTGTACTGGATTTTTTTTTTTTAATGATAGGGAGTCATTGGAGGGTTTTTGTATGTGGAAAAGTCTGGTTTATATACATATATTTGTAATTAAAATTTACATTTTTAGAAATTAAAGTATAATTAAATTACATTATATTAGTTTCAGGTGTACAAAGTAATGATTTGATATTTGTACAGTATATACTATTGCAAAATAGCTCCCTTTCAGAGCTGAAATTGAGGTACTTTATTTTCATAAATCGGATAATTTTAAAATTAGAAGTGTTAGCAGCAATCTAGTTCTCTCAACCCCTTCATGTCAAAACTGAGAAAGTTTAGATGCAGAAACAATATGCTCGGAAATCCTCTTTAAGAACGGCATGGCCTTTCTGCCATGGTGCTTTCTGCCATTTCCTCTCTTATTTTCAATTCCCGTGGAGGAGTAGAAGAGGAACTGGTGAGATTAAAGATCTCTGGGAACCTTCAGGTGTTTTGTACTTTTGCATGAAGTGGGTGTTATGGTTTAAGTTGTATTCTCCCCCCAAAATCCCTATGTTGAAGTCTTAAGTCCGAGTACCTCAGAATATGACCTTATTTGTAAAAGGGGTTGTTGCAGATGTAATTAGTTAAAAGGAGGTCATACTGGAGTACGGTGGGCCCCTAATCCAATACAACTGGTGTCCTTATAAAAAGGAGAAATTTGGACTTGGAAATGTGCAAACAGAAAGTCACGTGAACATGAAGGCAGAGATGGGGGTGATGCATCTACAAGCCACAGAATGCCAGAGATTGCCAGCAAATCACCAGAAGCTAGGCGAGAGGCATGCAACAGATCCTTGCTCATAGCCCTCAGAAGGAACCAATCCTGCTGACACCTCAATTTCAGACCTCTGGCCTCCAGAACTGTGAGAATACATTTCTGTTGTTTAAGCGGCCCAGCTGGTGGTGCTTTCTTACAGCAGCCCTAGCAAACGATTACAGTGGGGGAGGTATCTACCTCTCCTGTTTGGGCACAGGGTTGTAAGTACACATGCTGACTACTGAGTCTTATGGGAAATGGAACAAGCATTTCTTTGATTAAAAAGAAGCAGGAGGGAAGGGACATGAAGTATGCCGAGGCCCAGTCACAGAGGCCAGCTGGCTGTGGTCCAAAGGAGGCAGGTTTGCTTGGTTAGGATTGAGCAGCCTTCAGAGCTGGGAAATGATGTGAAGTTAAGTCATAGAGTGGAGAGGGATGCTCAAACAGCTCAAAGGAAATGAGATGGAGTTTAGATGGATTTGGTCATGGAAAGAGGGGTCTTGTGGAAAGGGGGCTTGAATACCACAAATAATCTCTTCAACTCTCACCTTCATGAAAGCTACCTTAAATAAATATACAGTCTAAATAAAAACAGTGTATAGATGTAAACATGCAGTGTTTAGGGGAATTTGCCTAGACTAATTTGTTGTCCTAAGCCCTTTGTCTGCTAGGGCTACCAACAACACACCACAGACTGGGTGGCTTAATCAACAAAAGTTTTTTTTCTCATAGTTCTAGAAAGTCCAAGATCAAGGCATCAGCAAGGTCTCAGACCTCCTGAGGCCTCTCTCCTTGGCTTGCAGACAGCCACCTTCTCCGTGTCCTCACACGGCCTCCCCTCGGCATATGCACATCCCTGGTGCTCATTCTTCTTCTGAATACACCAATCATATTGGATTAGAACCTACCCTAAGGGCCTCATTTAACCTTAACTACCTCTTTAAAGGCCCTATCTCCAAATACAGTTACATTGGGGGTCAGGACTCCAACATATGAATTTGAGGATAGCACAAGTCCTTCCATGATACCTCCCTGTGAAACACTTCGAGGCTGTCTGATTAAAATGAAGAGAAAGAGCTGGAGAATTGCAAGGCACACACCTGGTTTAATATTACTTTGGAAAGGAGAACAGGAGCTGCTAGCAGGGGGGAGATTGACTAGGAGGGCCAAAAAGGGAGGCATCATGGAAGTTAGCTGTGGCAAAGAGATTTTTAAAAATTGTAGGTGGAAAATGAGGGATTGAGAAATTCATGGCACTAACATGATGGGAGAGCTATTGCAAGTGAGAGGAAATGGAAAACAGGGTTATAAGTGTTGTGGGAATTACCAATTGGGCCTGCCTTGGCACTCTCTCAGGGACCCCAGTGAAGTTCAGTTACTGGAGGAGGCTGGGTTGTGATGCTTTGAATGCCAATCAGTATGTAGACTGGATTATGCGGGTTGCTGACTTTTATGTGGCTTACAAAAGAAGCCAAGTGCACAAATCAGGGAAGAGGGTGTGATCAGGGTTGTGCCCATGATTTGCACATTTTTCACTCAGGCACCTGAGTAACAGACAGCACTACAACTAGATGCTTTCAACAGGACAAAATGCAAAGCCGAAAAAAAAAAATGAGTAGCTAAAACATTAAATATAGACAGAGGATTTCCCAGATGGTGTCAATTTGGCACCATTGCTCCCTCAAATTGTTTAACCATGACTAATTCTTTTCCCTAATTTGACATTTTGAATGAAACCTTTTGGAACCATTTTTAATCTGAAATAGAGGCAAAGAAACCTTAGGGTTGCTGAGTAAATATAGGCCTGGTTGCAGTCATTTCAGTTGGAGTCACATTATGTTGGTAAAACCTGATGCTTTTTGAGCTCTAATTGATCTAATTACAGTTAGGAGGAAACCAAGACTTAAAGAGAGGAAGTTGCCTGTCCAGGGTCACCCTACCTGTGAGCTTTCTGAGGGGGCACATATGTAAGGTGAGTGTGGTACTGCAGTGGTGGGTCTGTACCCACCTTTGCTTCCTTATACATTCTCTCTGTCCATAGAAATTTGCCACAACTTAATGAATGGAGGAACTTAATGCATATTATCTGAAACTCAAATATTTAGAGAATTGCAAATGTTGTTGCCTTTGATTAATGCTTAATATATATACATGTGTGTGTGCATGTGTGCATGTAAGAAGAGAGGGAGAAGGAGGAGGAGGAAAAGGAAGAGGAAGAGGTGGAGGAGGGGAGAGTTTTCAACACATAGAACTTTTGCTCCAAAAGTTTTTTTAATTAATGGCATTTTATGTCAGAAACGGGGTTATAGAAGTTGATTAAGAGCCCAGGTTAGGCTGGAACGCCACATTTAACTAAAGTTCCAGAAGCACAGTGGTATCATAGATTCCAAATCCTGTTTTATGACAGAGTGTTTCTGTGGAAAATGTGTTGAAGATTCTGACTTGAAATGCTAGGGATATATGTCCCTATGGACCCTCCTCCTCTCCTGTCCCCGCCTGCAGGTCACTTCCTTAAGACCAGGTACATATGGAAGCTTCTGTGCCCAGGAGCAGAGGCAAGAAATACGGTGAGTGGTCAGGGATGGGTTGATAGATGGGGCTGGGAGCAGGCCTGGGCTTCTGGGGTCAGTGGAGAGTTGTGACAGGGTACTTTATGGGGCCGGGAATGCTCCCCCCAAACCCTTCTTGGTTCTTTAGCTGGACCCAGCAATGGCCACATGCCTCTCTTCCTACTATTATCAGTCCATGCATGCCTCTGATAACTTTCTTTCCCAGTCCATTCTGGAGCAGCACTTGGCCTCCATGTTTCTTCTTTATATTCCTGTCCCAGAAGCAAACACTTTGCATTGTAGAAATTGAGTCTGCTTTAGAAGAATGGTCAGACTTTGGCTGTCCTTGCATTTTATCTTAAGAGCTATAAATATTCCTTCTGGTGGCAAGTTGGGTAAAGCCTGGGGCCACTGGGTAGGAACATGGTTGAGAAATAAGAATATCACTGTGACTAGTACATGTCCCCTGAGGAAGATTTGAGTGGCACAGAATGACCACTAGCCCCAAAATATCCACAATTGATTACTTTTTTTAAGGGAAAGTGAAGGTTAGAAAGGCTTTTCCATTTGCAGATTGCTCTGAGAGTCATAATACTTTAAGCATTATTTTAGCCAGAGCTGCCTAGTGATAATGGAGCTTTTTGGGTTAATGGAAAAGCTAGCTATCTGTACTGATACCTTGCTAAATTATAAATGCCCTTCCATTCTTCATTTCCTCCTATAATGTTCCACTCTACTGAATATGAGATTAAATTTTAGTTAAAAAATAAGAATTGAGATTTGTTACAGGTTGGGTTCCTGAGAGAGCAGACACTGAGACAGACACAGGATGTTTGTTAGAAAGTATCCTTGAGGTCAACCCCTGTGGAAGGGAGGGGTGGGAAGCAGGACTGTGCAGAAGGAGAAGTCTATCTGTCATACCTGTTTAATCACAGCCTCAGGGATGATCTGGAGCTTTGTTCTGGGTTGGGCCAAGATGGCCAGGCATTGATAACCTTGCATTCATAAGTCATTGGATGCAGGCCACCTGGACCAGGTGGCTCTCTGCAGCTGGGGCACTTCCTTAAGTGGCCGATGGCTTAAGGCTGCCTGCAGAAGGCACTCCCAGTGGCTGCAGCTACAGGGCCTTCACTGAAGGGGCTCAAAATAGAAATTAATGATAACTAGGAATTTATAGTATAAAATAAAAAAACACACCTGCTTAAATTGCTGTTTCCATTCACACCGATTCATTCAGCAGGAATAGTGACAGACTGTAATCCATGGGCCACCTGATTCACACACCTGTGGTTGAGCACAGACGCTGGGCTGACACCAAGACCCTTTCATTTCTACCATGGCAACCTCCAGCAGACATGCCATGGCAATCAGGAAAAGAAAATCCTGCCTCTCTTCAACACTCACCTTTAAGACGCAAAGCGAATTCAATTATTTATTGATCCTGACTATAAAAGCAACTGTAAAAAAATGCAAAGTACAAAAAAGGTATAAGAGCAGGAAAAAAATTACACATAAGCCCACCCACTAGAAGTAATTAGAGAATCATTTTTAACATTTTTGCATATTTTTCCTAATCTTCTCTGATATATATATTTCCCCCCCACAGTGGCGCTCATGCTGGACTAATGAGAAGTAGCAGTGTGCCATAATTAAGAACATGGACTGAGAATGATCTGATCTGAATTGTCTCTGCTGCTTATTCATGGTGAAAATTTCATTCACTCACTCTTCAAAAAAATAACTATTATGAAGCACTGGGAATATAAAGGAGAAAAAGAGAGATAAAGCCTTTCCTTCATGAACTCACATGTTAATGGAAACTTAGCCTTTCTTAAAGTCTCCACTTTCTCACCTGTAAAGTGGAGATAATAATACCTACCCCTCAGGGTTTCCATGAGCATGATTATTTTGTTAAATGAGATAATGTATATAAAACGCCTGCATGTAGTAATTGCTCAAAAAATGGCAATTATCATTACCACATGTTTTGCCTTTTTTCACTGAATATTATATCATAGTTTCCCCATGTCATCAAAACCCCCTTTATCGAGGTCACCGTGGGGTTCCTGCAACATTACTGGGAATACAGGGGCTTGGCTTCCTGCAAGTAGCACAGTCTTTAGAACTCCAGCAACACCAGCAGAACAGCACTTGTGGGTTCAGGGGAACACCATTTCCCCATTTGCTTTCCAGTCCAAGGAGTGGTAGGGCTTCCTGAATCAGAAATCTCTGGATAACCTCATCTTCCCTCTTTCACTTCAGCCCTTCCACCTCTTTTGCAAGCAGATCCTTCCAGTGAGTTCTTTTTGTTTGTGTATCTACAGTGGGTTCTGTTTTGCTGCTTGGACCTGATGGGGACAACCATCATGTTCCATTTTGGTTCCCCATTCTAAAAGCAACTCTAAGAGCCCTGGCTGGTGTGGCTCAATTGGTTGGATCGTCACCCCATACACCAAAAGGTTGCGGGTTCCATCCCCAGTTGGGACGTGTACGCAAGACAGCCGATCGATGTTTCTCTCTCAGATCGATGCTTCTCTCCCTTGCTCTCCCTTCCCCTCTCTCTAAAAAAGCAATGAAAAATAAAGGTGAGGTGAGGACAAAATAAAATAAAATAAAATAAAAGCAACTCTAAGAAATGGATAAAGGTCAATTGGAGAATTGTAAAATGAATTCAAGACTTGAAAAATGGGGCAGATGAGGAAAAATGTATAGGCAAAAGGCTGAAGGTCATCAATAAGTAAGGGATTTCGGTATCTGAACAGTTGTTCTAAGAATCTGAACACTTATCATCTCCACTAAGAAAAGAACCAGAGGAAATTTTCTTCAAAACGAAAGAATTAGACTCCTTTTAAGGAAAGGCTTCCTTATCATAAAGGTAGGACCAATTATGTCCCAGTCTGTGGTTCTCATTTTATGTCCCAGGGGACGTTTGGCAGTGGCTGCCTTGTCTGGAAGCAGTTTCAGTTGTCACAGCTAGAGAAAAGGGTGCTATAGACATGTAGTGGATAGACATGTACTGTGCACAAGACAACCCCCACAACAAAGAATGATTCAGCCCAAAATGTAAATAGTGCTGAGACTGAGAAACCTTGGTATAAATGAAGTGGAATTTCTAGGCACTGCAAAGGACCATTACTAGCTCTACAAAATGCCTCCCCTGCTTGTCTCACTGACTTTTTAAAATAACAACTTTATTGAAATATACAGGAATTCATAAACTGTAACATTCACCCCTTCAAATCGCACAATTCAGTGGTTTTTAGTATATTCACAAAGTTGCACGTTGATCATCACTATCTAATTCCAGAACACTTTCATTGCTCCCAATAAAAATACCATATTCATTAGTAGTTACCATCCACTCCCCTTCCCTAAAGTCCTACAGTGCCATCTGGCTTTTGAAAGCAGCAGGCACCCATAAATTACTTTACCACATATTTTGTAACAGCATTTCCTTTTCTCGAAGGACATAATGATTCTTTCCTTGCTTTGCTTTTCTTGGTTTGTAACATACCAGTAACTGAAGACTTTGCAAAAGTTTTAGGTCAGCGAAGAAGGCATTGCCCAAGGAGTGGATTCTGTCACAGGGGTTTGGGCCTGAGATTCTGCATTTCTCAAAAGCTCCCAGGTGATGACAGCACCACTGGTCTAAAGACCACATTTCAGTAGGAGGGGATAGACAAGAATAGCAAGCATGCCTGGACAGGGGACTTGTATAGTGTAACCTGCTATCTATTCTCCTGGACCCATTAAAAAAAACAATTTTATTGAGCTATACTTTATAATGCATGTAATTCGCGCATTTAAAGAGCATAATTCAATGGTTTTTAGTATATTAACAAAGTTGTGCAACTATTACCACCATCAATTTTTTAAAATTTTCATTATCCCCAAAAGAAATCCCATATCCATTAGCAATCACTCCTCATTCCTCTCCAGCTCCCCGTCCCTCACCTCAGCCCTAAGTAACCATCAGTCTACTTTCTGTCTCTATAAATTTGCCAGGTCTGGATATTTCATATAAATGGAATCACATAACATGTGACCTTTTGTGATTTGCTTCTCTCACTTAACATCATGTCTTCAAGAATCATCCATGTTGTAGTCTGGATCAGTACTTCACTCCTTTTTATTGCCAAATAATATTCCATTCTATGGATATACTGCGTTTAGTTTATTCATTCATCAGCTAATGGACATTGGGGTTCTTTCCACTTTTTTGACCATCATGAACAATAATTGGTAGTCTCATTAACTCTTGGAATTTTATAATGAGAAATTTTGCTTCTGTGTTACTGATTGATTGAGTAGTTGGTTAATTCTTTATTAAAATATAAACTGCCAGGAAATATTACACATAATGCACTGACATCCCTTTATAGGCTGGTTTCAATAAATTTATCAGGTGTTTTTCTTAGAACTACTTTGAAAAGGAGAGGGTAGGAGAGCACTAGGGGTACTTAATCTGGGATGATATGGAGGATGCAAAAAGAGTCAGAAAGGGAAGCTGGGTCTCCTAAAACAATAACTATATATATGTCCTGGAGCAGCTTTAAGGCAATTTTTGGAAAGTTCTATGGTACAGGTGATGGGTGGATTCAGTGGAAAATCTTACACACATGTTTAGAATAATAAGTGTCTCTGTTTTGGGATTATCATGGCGATGCAAGTTAATGATTTCTGCTGTGTGCGTATGTGTGGGCATTAGTGTATTTGTACTTGGTCCTAGTTAAAGGTGGAAAGAATACAGAGGCTGGTTAGCAGTGATTTGGTCATGACTTTGTGTGAAATCCTGAATTTGAATCATAAAGCAATATACATATATTTCTATCAAAATAGTATTTTCCCTGACTTTTTAATCAAAATTCTCAAAATACTAGAAGTTTAAAGAATTGCACAGTGAACATGTATACATGCCCACTGCCCAGATTCTACAGTTAACATTATACTCTATTTTCTTCATCACACATCTACCCATCCATCCATCATCCATCCATCCATCCCTCCCTCTACTGATCTATCAATCTATCTTGTTTTTTTATACACTTCCATGTAACTTGCAGTCATCAGTACACAAAGTAGCATGTTTTGAGTTCTATTTAAAAATGTGGATATTCTTTTCTTTTTTTCTTATTTTAACCTATCTTGTAAAAGTTATATTTGACAAACATATGAAATAAGGTAGACTTGATCTTTTGTCATTATATTAAAAGTGAAATAAATCTATGAGAATTTGGTAGAGAAGTTGCTGGAGAAATAAACTGTACAGATTGTGCGTTGTGATGCATATTATTTAATGTGCTTCAGATCAAACATCTGTCTTCACTTGAGCATATAATACAAACTTATACATTTTCAATTGAATAGCTGTGTCCCTTGATAGTAGAAAGGCTGACAAATAATAAAATAAGCATTGTACTTTTTCATTTCCTTAAGTATGTTGGAAGCCATATTGGATTTTTATCTGTAAAACTGGTCAAGAATTTCTTTTAGAGAAATGAAATCAAGAGTCTAGGCAATTGTACAGGTAGATCAAGTTCACTCCACACTCCCTATACCTTTTTATTCCAACCTACCTCCTCCAAATGGTATAGCCTCAATTACCTAGTCACTTTGTGTTTATCTTTCTTTTCTTCTTCTTTTTAAAAAATGTATATTCTTCAGGTAATTGTCTGAATCCTTAATTTTCCTCTATTGTGTATCAATATACCACAAAATAATGTGGGAACTCATTGACTAGTTCACTGATCCATTCATTCTCGCAACAAATACTTATTGAGTGTCAGGTCCTGCGCTGGGCACTGGGAAAACAAAAATGAATAAGACATAATCTGTATTTTCAATGCAAAGCAATTAATGTGGTACACTGATCAATACAGATGACAAAACTAGGTAATTGAGGCCTGTTAGAAGATTTTTCCCACTCTTCCAATGACAGTAACTATTGCTCTTTATCCAATCTCTGCTTTACTTTGTGCAGATACCAAATAGGGGCAAAAACAGAAGACCAATGTTATGCTAATCACTCATTATTACATTAGAACACTTTAAAAGAGCAAGAATTGTTTTACAGATTTGAGAAGTAGCAAGATCAATATGTTTTCCACTATGTATGTTTTTATATAATTAGTCCAGAATTCCAAGGCACCTTATAAATAGTCTGTAAAATTGTATGGAATCGGTTCTGAATTAAACCTAGAAGATGAGAGCTACAGCCATTTTATTGCCTTTTTAGTATTTAGGCTCTTTGAACTCATTTGTTTCCTTTACAGATTAAATGATGCGTGTTTCTGTTTTTTCCATTTTTAATTGAAACCTTGAGATAAGATAATATACATTTTATGTCATATCTCGGTCTACCTGCATATTTTCAAGGGAAGGGAGTCATTTGAGGTCATTTAAAATTTTCAAAACACTTTGAGGGAAGGATATTAGTAAGATGCTTATTGAGTCACCTCATACTTGAGCTAAACAAGTAAGCAAATGACAAAAATGAAATGGACAACAGTGCTATTTCACTCCTATACCTTCATGCACATCATTAGCATCGATTCTCATAAGAAGATAGTAACTATACTTTGATGGCTTTGAAAGGCAGAAGAAAATCTTCCTTGCAGGGCTCTTGTGGGAATAAATGAGGCAGTGTAAGGAAGGTTCCTGGCATGTAGCACTATTGCATTAATGTTTTCTGTTGCTAGAGGGAATAGTTTAGTGGTTAAGGATTAGGCTTCTAGAGTCAGTTGCCTGTGTCTGCATTCTGGTTCCACCACCTACTGCCTGGATAAACTTGGGTAACTACAACCTTGTCTGTAAAATGGAGATAGAATCCACTTGCGTTAATTAGCCATTGCTGCATAACAAATTACCCTCAAACTTAGTGGTATACAACAATAAACTTTTGTTGTCTCATAGTTTCTGTGGGTCAGAAATTCAGGAGTTGGTTAGCTGGGTGGTTCTGGCTCAGCATCTCTAATGAGGTTGCATTCAGGTTGTCAGCCAGCGCTGCAGTCACCTGAAGGCTTGACGGGGGCTGAAAGGTCTGT
>PVJD01014438.1:0-29128 GCA_004026545.1 Mormoops blainvillei
TCTGAACACCTCTGCATGCCAAGCAGAATGCTGGAACTTGCCACTCTTTCCCACTGCCTCCCACAGCAACCCTGTGCCACAGGAGAGGCACTGCTGGTCAGCAGGCAGCCACAGGTGCAGTGCAGACCCAACTGCTCAGGCTAGAGACTCCTTAGCCCCAGGGCTCCCCGGGGCCCATGGCTCTCCCAGGAACCAGCTACGTATGTGCTTTCTGCTCGTTCCTGCTCTCTAGGGCTTGCTCTTACTCAGATAAGGCGTCCACCGAGGACCTTCCAAGTCGAGCATCCTGCAACACTTTCTGCAGAAGCTTACCTTCCAGGTGCATTTCAGCATCAAAGCTCCATTTAGCTCTCGCAACAGGAGTGGAGGAGGGGCGCCTGCCAGCGCCTCTGTGCACCCGTGAGGCTGTTCTGCCCGTCTGCACTTCCATTATGTCACCTGCCGGAGGCTGCTTGTGCACAGCTCCTTCCTCTGGAAAAATACATCTTTCCGAGGAACTTGACGTGATGCTCTTGAGAGTTCCTTCCACGTGCAGGGGAGGTGGAGGTAGGCTCTGGGATGCTAGGGGGCTTCCGGTGGGCGGGCACTGAGCTCTTAGACAGTAATCTCGGAAAGCTTTCTCTAAGCATTCGGCCTCACGCTCTAGCCCTCTCATTCTCGCCTTGGTGTTAGCTACAAACTCAAGGTCTGAATCAGGGGAGCTACCATCCGTGCCTGCACTTAGATAATTTATTATTCTTGGTGTAACTGTGCCTGCCATCTGCTGTTCCTGTTTGGGAGGATTTTTCAAGAAATCCCTGCTTATTTCATCGTTGGGAGATGCCGTGAATCCGTTGACCGGAAACAGCTTTCCACTGCGGTACACCTCATTCTCCAGGGCTGTGGGTTACAAAGAGATAATGTGACAAACGAGCAGAGAATACAATTCAAATATGCTTGAGAATATTTTGGAAAAATGAAAGTAATAATAAAACAAATATGCACAGTAATTTCTGCAGCCACAATAATGCTAGTATTTATATAGTAGCACTTATTGAGAGCTTTTATAGGGTCTTTTTTTTAGGCCTTCTTTCTTAATGCATGATATTATTTTGAAATCCATGATACACAATCTTGAAATCCACAAAGCTCTGAGAACTGAGAATTTATTCATAATCTATTTGGTCACAAAGCCTAACTGGACCTGAACTCATTTGGTTGATAAGCTCAACCTGAGCTGATGTTAACCCATTCATATCTGTATTTATTCTACCCAGCACGGATATTCATACATTTGCCAGCAAGCATGTTTCACTAAAGGATGCTGCCCCATAACTCCAGGAGTTGTGACAAAATCCATCGTAGGGCAAGTTTCAGATAAGGGAATGGGGGCCTACAGCCAAAGCAAGGCTGCGGGCTAAGAACTCCCACTCCTCTCATATTACAGATGGGGGCTGAGGAGGCAAGGCATACAGATGCCGTGACCTGCTAAGGCAAAGCCAGGCCATGTGGACACTACTGTCCCGTAATGCCTCCGGGACAATGCATGTGTCTGAAAAGGTCCTGTCCTCGAGCTGTTTTCATGACTCAAGATCACTGGGATTTCAGCTGTGGGCAGTGTGGCAAACAAAACTGTTGAGAGAAAGTAAGGAACAGGAAGGAGAAGAAATGGGTAGAGACAAAAATAAAACTAGTCTGCCCTGGCTGGCGTGGCTCAGTGGATTGAGCACCAGGCTGCGAAGCAAAGGGTTGTCACTTCGACTCCCAGTCAGGGCATATGCCTGAGTTGTGGGCCAGGTCCCCAGCAAGGGACGCGTGACAGGCAACCACACATTGATGTTTTTCTCCCTCCCTTTCTCCTCTCTCTAAAAATAAGTAAATAAAATGTTAAAAAAAAAAAACAAAAAAAAAAAAACTAATGTGGGAGAAAGGAACAAGGACGGATGAGGAAAGAGTGCAAATGGGAACTGAAGAGGACGGCTGAGAGCCAGGAAGCACAAGAAACCAGTTCAACTGCTAAAACACAGAGAAACCTCCTTTGAGCTTGAGAGCAGGGAAAGAAGGTACCTAAGCTTCAGTACACCTCTTACATCTCTTATGAAACAGGAAGGGGCAGTTCTCATGTCTCCTCAGTGGAGACATGTAGTAATATGAGAGCAGTGACCATTCTGAGTGTCCCATGTGTCCCAGGTGCTCGACTGGGACCCATCCCTTTATCTTCGTCACCACGGCACAGTAGGTATTCTCCTCTGCACTGCAAGCGAGGAAACTGATGTCCGAGGAAGTTAAATGTGCCCAACGTCAATCAACTGATGTCAAAATCAGGGTGCAAAACAGAAACATTATACATAATCAACCTGACTCACACTGATGTCACATAAGCCACCCTGCTTTTCACACATTTTTACTCATCTCTCAAAGAACATGTAAAACACCAAGGAATCACAATGATCTCATTATCAAGGTAACAAATATAAAAGAAAAGCCTAGGTCCACGATGAGTATGATGGCCTCTGTGTCACCAACACACCTTTCCTATTAGGATTATGAGGCTTTTGCAAGCCATGGGGCACCTGTAAAACCAAGCCATGTTAGCCGATAACCCATTGGTATTCCTCAAATTTCACAATACGTTTACTTCTCAGATGACATATTTCTATGGCTTTTCCCCCACGATGAGAATTACTGAAAATTCAATGAGTAATAATTATTATATTTCCACTTACACCAGAAGTTTTACACATACACCAGAAGTTTTACACTAGGTTACAGGTTAAAAATGTCTCTAACCTGTGTGAGTTTGTTTCAGCTGCAGTTTTAAATCGGCCACCTGCATAGTTAACCTCTTCACAGAGGCATCATACTCTAATATCTGGGCCTTCAGCTTTGCAGAATGTTCAATCTGAAAAGGCATAGAAAACGAAAAGAAATCAGTGTGAAAGAAATCCCAGTTCACTTCAGAAGGAAAAATTCTCTTATCGGGCTTATCATCTTTTAACAATTCTAAGCAGCTTTATACCTGTAATGCACAGGTCCCTAGAAAACAACAGAACACACAAACGAGTTTCCCACCTCCCTTCTCAGTCACCTCAAAGGACAGCTACTGCAGAGCACGAGGCAGACACCAGAAAGGCAGTGTCAATATGTCTAAGTCGCAGGGTGAGAATTAAGAAACGCTAATAGTGGGCACCATCAGGACCGGACAATTTTATGTTTATGTGTGTTTGCTTTCCTCTGGATTTTATTACTATTATGAATATAAAATCACATAATCATGCAAGCATTTTCTTGGATGAGAAGGATACCCTTACATATCATGTGAGTAGTTTTTGATGCTGAAATCGATTTGATTTACACTGGCCTGACACATGTTATATTTTATCTGTGTACAAAGTGATCAGCCTAACACCTGGCCAAGCAAAGGTTGGTACTCACTTCACTTTGCAGCTGTTTCTGCAGAGCTTCCTTGTGGATTTCGAACTCCTTATGCCCTAACCGGATAGCAGTTTTTACTTTCATTAATTCTTTCTGAACATTTACCAGCTCAGGAGATGGCTGAGCTATGCCTAAGAAGGTAAAAAAGCCTGGTGATTACCAACCATAAGTTTTCTCATTTTACTTAACAAAAACATCTAAAGAGATTTTAAATGGTCCTTTCTTTGTACTCGTGTAATTAACATTATATTAATTCTATTACATGGACTAAGAGCAATCCTGACCCACAAATTTCAAGAGAAAAGAATGTAATGCATGCAAACACAAGCTTCACAACTCTTCCTAGTCGTTCTCCAAGTAAACATATTCTTTCAAATCGTCAAATGAACTTGAAAGCCTGCCACCTTCCTCCACCATGCACAGAGGGTAGATGGTGCCCTCCATCAAAACTGGTTGATGACTACCCCGGGGTCCAATCCAGCCTGTGCACTGTCCGTGGCATTTGGGTTCCAGGCAGAAAGCTGGCAGAGTTCCGCTATTTCTATCAATGGAGGACCCGCTAATAGAGGGCGACTCACGTAGCACAACCACAAAGGATGGTGGTGCTCCCCGGGCTAGTAGTGTGGCCATGCTGTTACCATACTTGGGCCTAGAGAATCAGGGAGGGAAGAATCCCAGAACCAGGGAGAGTGAGCCGGCGCAGGCGCAGAGCGCTGGTGAGAGGCCACCCGCAAGCACCTGGACCTTGCCCGGCTGGCAGGTACAGGGCCAGCCCAGAGCCACTTTACACAGAGGGGGCGAGGTAGGGGCAGGCTTCAGTGGAGGCCTAACAACAAACCTGACCTGACTCTCATCCCTCCTTCCCAGTGCTGAGAGCGTCCCCACAGACCAGGCCTGAGCAGCAGAGTGAGGGGAGACCAGTACAATCCAGAGGCAGATTTGTACAGTTTAAAAATATGTCTTCTAGGTGACACTATTAATTATGCAATAGCAAGCAAAAAGGAAGTAACTTCAAATCGAGAATGTTAACTTTATAAAATTTTCCGAGTGGAAGCCTTCCTTACAGGTACAAAGCCGTTTCATAATACTAAGCTAATGTGAATTACAAAAACAAGAAAATCAGGAAAAAAACATACGGTTTAGAAGATTCAAGTTTTCATTTCCACTCTTTTCCAGTTGTTGTTTAAGTAATTTATTTTGTGCCTGAAGCTCTTGTTTCTCATCTTTTAGAAGTGAATAGTCACTCATTTCTTTCATCTTTTCATTCAGCAGGTGGTTTTGCTTTGTTACTGCCAAACACTGGGTTTTGAGGGACTCTAGCTCAAGCTGGAATTGAAGAAGTAAAACTTGTATTTGAATGGAGACTTTACAGTACCTACTTACATTTAAAAGCCAGCAGGCTGCTTTAGGCTGGGTGTCACGATTTAATTAAGGTCCACCTGACAACAATGAAAGCCATGTTTTGCCCAAGAGTTGGGGCAGGGAAAAGTTCATCCTACTTTGTGCTTATGTAGAACCCTGCCCTACAAAGCAAGTGCTTCTGATTAAGATTATCACCCATTTTCCAGATGCAACTAAGGTTCCAACTGCTGTCACAGAGTGTAGCAATATATGCTTTTTAATATGAAAAGGGGACCTATTACAAACATGCTGTGGGAGGCTTCTTTTTCTTTGCATGTCTCATGTTTGCATACATAAGACTACAAAGTTCTCAAACAGGTCTTTACAGCTGCAAAAATAAATTTATGTACAGAACATATTTAAGTACCTAAAGTTCCAGCTCTGTCCTGAAGATAGCACACAAGAATGAACAGAAAGAAAAGTAACAGTGGCATATGAAAAATGCATCTCATTTTGTTTTAAACTATAAGACCCTGATATAAAGACAGGGACTTTTAGCTATTGCTGATGGGAAGGAAGAGGCGGCTGTGGCAGAAATTAAGGCACACTGGCCACCTGCTATGGGCTGGGCACATGAATCAGCTCAGTGAAGTCCCTCAACAACCATGGAATGTGGGCAATGCCCCAGTGTTTAAGGACCGTGTCCGGAGGCACACAGCAGTGAGGGAGGGACAGGGGATTCAAGCAGGACTCCAGGCCCCAGAGGACGTACTCTTTCTGTGCTTCCCTAGGACACCAAGATTGAAGTGAAGAGCTACCGAATTAACTTAAGGTGGGCCATCGCCTTCTTAGTCACACAATAAACAGACTGAACACATCCAGAAAATAGGATAAATTATGTATGACTGAAACTACAATTTCTTATTTCATATATGGCTGAAACTACAATTTCATATAGAATTTCATACAATGGTTGATTTCAAAAAAATCAATAGGCTTAACAATTACCTCAAGTTCTTTCACACGATTTGCAGAATGATTGAATTCTTCCTTTTTTGAATTAATAGCTATGAGCTCCTCTTGCAAACGTATAGCTTTTTCTGAAAGAGAGAGCCAACCAATTAAATATATTTTCCTAGTGAATACAAAACTCATTTAAGAATTTATGGCCAATATATCAGACCTCATAACCATTATTTCATAATCTAAAACAGGAGATGTCAGAGTCAAAAAAAAGTCAGTAGAGAAAGTAAGAAATAAGCCCTGTTGCCCAATAGGTGATGAGAAGTTCGTTATAATGGTCACATATGTGGTGAACTTCCTTCTGCTACACACACCAACCAGTCGCACCGTGTGCCAAAGGATCTGAGTTTTCTTAAAGACAAAGATTTGTCTTACAAATTCATAGTCACTATTTTGTCAACTTCACTTCATCTAATATAAGTTTGTATAGATATATCATCACAAAATAATTTGCTGACTACATGATGGTACTAATTCCTAAAGAAGTATTAGTCTCCACATAAGTCATAAAGGAGCAGCTTCACACTGGGTGGCCTTACAGATCAGTATCAAGTACCCAGCCCTCCTTTACTCCAAGAATTCCTCGGAATTTCCACCTAAAGCTCAACTTTGTGTTACAGGCAAGTTTCCAGAAATATACTGAAATGTAAAATTCCTGGAGACTGAAAATTATCCAACTTTCCTAGTCCTGGGCTAATGTGTGCAACAGTTGAGGGGGGTTACGCATCAAGCGAAAATATGATGAAACATAAAAATATATTAGAAATAAAAGAAATAAGGAATTATGTCACAGGGGACAGAGAAGTTAAAATAAAATGTTCTGTAAGTAAAAAATTTAGTTTCTCATGGTTAAAAACCACAATGAGATATCACCTCACACCTATCAGAATGGCTATCACCAATAAATGAACACACAACAGGTGCTGGTGAGGTTGTGGAGGAGAGAGAACCCTCATACTCTGCCGGTAGAAATGCAGACTGGGGCAGCCGCTGTGGAAAACAGCATGGAGTTTCCTCAACAATTTAAAAAATACAACTGCCTGAGATTCCGCAGTTCCACTTCTTGGTATATATTCGAAAAAAACCAAAACACTAATTCTAAAAGGGTTGCACCCTATGTTCATGGCAGTGTTACTAGTAACAGCCAAGACACAGAAGCAACCTAGATGCCCATCAGCAGACAAATGGATAAAGACGATGTAGTACATACACACAATGGAACGTTATTCAGCAATAAAAAAGAATGACATCTTGCTATTTGTGACAACATGGATGGACCTAGAAGGTGTTACGGTAAGTGAAATAAGTCACAGAGAAGGACAAGTACCATATAATTTAACTTACATGTGGAATCTTTAAAAAAATGAGTGAACAAAACAGAACCAAACAAAACAAAAACACACCCACAGAACACAGATAACAAGCTGATGCTTGCCAAAGGGAAGGGAGGGAGGTAGATGGGGAAAAAATACCCTGAGTGCCCTACTTCCTCTCAGTTTAAGGGTCGTTTTTGACCTATTACTTTTCTTATTTTAAAAAATATATGTAAAGTTGGATAAAACCTTGCCAGTAAATCTCTGACCTTTGTGAATACACAAAAGGTTAAATATGAAGGTTGCAAAAACATAGTGAGAGACAATGAATACTTTTTAAATTTTGTAAAATTAAAAGGACAGAAATGTGTAATTTTGTAGTAACAATGAAGTGTGAACCTTACATGTTTTTAAAATTTAGAAGAGGCCCAAATTAGGAAGCTAATAACCTATATCAGAAATGAAAAATACAGTTCCCCTCTCCCAAGAAGTCACCTTTATTCTTCCTTTCCTCTTCAACCTGTCTGTTAGTTCTGGTGATGTAGTCGTCCTTTAGCTCTAGTTGGTACCTGAGAATCAGAATGACTGGAAGTGAGTTTCTTCTCCCTTTCCTGGACAGATCCCTGTCAATGTGTGAGCTTATCTATGGCGCCTGAGCACCTAAGGGCACTAAACATGGACATGGATAACTTCAAGGTTTTTCGGTGTTAGGTCAGAGATCCGAATTCTGAATATACAGGGTCCAGTAAAAGCCTGCTGCGATCCTATAAACTGGCCCCCAAACTTTTGTTAATGTGAGGTTGCTAAGAACAATTACAGAGGTCTGGACTTACACAAGAAAGCAACTTAAGTTGAATTTACACTGCACGCAACTGACCCTAAATCTCAAAAGGTAAGTAGTCACTTCCCATCCACCTGCCTTGTCCCTGCCCACCAGCAGAACTTTGGCCTCAGGGGCGAGCGCAGTTTTGAGAGCCAAGTGCCAGCACCTTCGCATCGGAGTTAGCAGTATCAGTGGGCACATTCGAGCTGTTTAACTTATCTCCACCATCTGTTACTGGCTGACTTCTGAGTTCAGAGTCAGGAGAAAGGAAAGAGGGGCACTCCTGTGGTGAACGTCCAACGAGTGCCAAAGTCACAAAGGATGGCCAAAGCAGGCAGACAATGGTCTCCATGGTGATGTAAAGTTAGCATACACACTTACTCACTTGCTCCTGAAAGTTTAACAGCTACAGATGCTTCAGTGCTTGCTACTATATTCGAGGATATGACATAAAGTATGAAGAGATAGCATCCATCATTTCAAAACCAATACGTGGAAAGATACTATATTTTGTCTTATTAGAATTCTTTTAAAGAACAGCCTCAAGAAACCTTTGCAGTACCAAGTAACGGAATATCAACGACAAATTATGTGCAAGGCAGTAAAAAGAGGCCAATGATTAGGAAATAGCAAAACAGCTCAGGTGAGTCATCTCTTCATTGAGATTTCGTTTACTCCACAAACATTAAACTGAACACTTATTGTGCCAGGCATTATAGTATGCACTAGAGAGAAAGGTTACCACGTGGGTTTAATGTCTTTGCACTAAGATTTTAGTCACTGAAACACAATAAAACTCAGACTATAGAAAAGCCACAGTAACCACAGCTGTACATATTTTTCTTTCCCTGTATCATTTCTTTGCTTCATAGAGTTAATTTTAGCTTGTTTCTTTTGACTCTGGCTTTGCAGAATCTTGAGCAACTACAAGGTACATGTTCAGTGACAAACACTAGTACCGCCAGGTAAAATAATTTAAATTGATAGATACCCCCATCTTAATGGCGGTACAAGTAGGGCAGAGGAAGAGAATTAAAAGTGACTGTAATTCCAATTTTATCGCTTATCTGCAGTGCAGCTGAGCACGCCACAAGCTGTCCTAAAAATTAAAGCAAATCACAGGCCCCAACACCTGTTACAGAGGCTATGAGGAAGAATAAGCAGAGGATGCTATTCTCTGTACTGTATCTTTTTAGAACTATCTCAATTCAGACACTCGTGGGAAAGGCTTGACTACCAATGGAAACTTTTTTTAAACACTTTCACCATAAAATGTCAGTCTTATCTACTTCATTAGTGTTGCTATGTTTCCACCAACTTAATTCAAACACATTAGTTCTTTAGAAATGCCAAACAGTTACTTTAGAATTTCATTCTTGAGCTTCTGCTCACAGGTCTCCTCCATACTCTTTATATTCAGCTCCCGTCTCCTAAGTGCATCACTCACGCTTTTATTTTTTTCTTCTTGTAGCTTCTGGGTCCTGAAATTAGTAAAAATATAAAAGGCAAATTACAAAACTATAATACCTAAAGTAAAGCCTGAGGAGAAAAAAACAGCACGTGATTTTAGCTCCATGGACTAAAACTGTTACGTGACAGTCACTGCTGGGAAGTAAGTGAACAGAGTCAGAAGGCCTCCATGTATTTCAAGAACTGACCTCGTATACAATGGGTCTGAAGCAGCACATAGAGCGATATGGTGGCACCAGGCTGGAGGAAGTGTGAAAGTGTCAAGGCCAAAGTGCTTTTTCATAGATGGTTCACACTTAAATAACAGTTACAGGTGATAAGGGGCCATAATCAATTCAGAGGTGAAAGAATAATGTTCCTAAGTTACAAAGCTACAAACCAAACTTAAGTTACTGTATTTTAGGGTTTGTTTCTTCTGAGCATTGTTTCTGCACGATTACAGCCCATAGGTATTAAAGGTAGAAGATGTGTTTTTGGCATTTAATAATCTAGTGATTGAATGTGGAAAAGAGTGCCTGAAGAGAGAGCAAAAGTCAGACGGACCAATCAGAACTTCCAAGCACTGAAGAATGGACTGGTCTTCACAGTGAGACCTCAAGTCAACCACACATCAATCCAGAGCGAGGGAATCAGGATCACAGCTACCCTGGAGCCAAGAGAAGTGCTAGGGAACACGGGCTATTCCAAGCAAAGGGTACAAGTTCCATATGTCAGCTCCCTCTGCTGGCTAATCCGTAAAGCAAGGGAGCAGTAAACTACATTTATTAGCTTTCCTGCTTAGATGAGAGGAACAGTTAGGGGCAGCGGAGGTTAACTGATGATATAATCATGAGGTATATCTACCCAAATTTTGTTACTTTCCTTTTCTCTCTCATGATCAATTTACCACTTCAGTTCTGCCAAAAAGAGAGTGAGGCAGGCAGAGAGGAGAAATCAAATGGGTCAAACCCATATAAATGTGAGAACAACATTCACGAAGATGGAGAGAAATCCTTTAATGAAATAAGAGTATCTGTGAGTGTCAATTAACAGCAGAACCTAATGGGAAAGAAAGGAAAACCCTATGCCACAAACTACAGACTGGTGAGCTTGCTATTAATCCTAGGTAAGATCTGAGGAATGAAAACACTTGTAACCACTTAGAAAAAGCACATCACGAGACATAGTTTCACCCATACAAGTCAAGTCAGAGCCACCGTATTTCCTTTGACAGCAGAGCAGGTAAATGTATCTGAGATTCAGTTACTATATGCACGTGCAGCCGTTACCGTTAGATCTGAACGACTGAATATAAATGTGCAACATGACTTGTTAAAGCCTTATAAGCTCCCTCAAATTATTTGTCTGGTTTTACTGTAGCCTGATGATAGTGTCTCATTCTGCTTTTCATCCCAAAGTCTAATATTTCAAAATCAAAATCCTAGTAGTTGTTTCTCTTAAATTGTGCCATTTAAAACTAGGTGATAGCAACTTTACGACCAAGGAGTCAACTTGGCAACTAACATTAGAATACCCAGACATATCTTTTTAATCTCATTGATTCTGAATATCCAAAATGAAAACGTATTACTTACGATTCAAAAGCTTCAATTCTTTGCTTCAGCTCTGCTTCTCTGCTTCTTAGCAAATCTGTATCTTTTAGTAGAAGCTGCCGTTGAGAATAAATTTCTTTTGTTTCCATCTGTACAGGAAAGCATTAATTTTTAGCAAGCAAGCTAAAGAAAATAAAAACAGATTTGAACTAACAGACTGCTTCCTAAATTGCAGAAAAAAAATCAAAGTGCAGACATTCAGAGTAACAATTTCACTTTCAAGGGGTTTCACTTTGAGATATGCATTTTGCCTGTTCTAGTTACACAAAAAATTACTCCCTCCCCTAATGTCAGTTAAGCTACATTACCCTATATTTCTAACATCCTGTGGATAATTATTCTACTTAATTGACATGTCTTAGGCACTTACTTAAAATTTTGGTAAGTTCCTCCACAACAAAAAAAAAAGAAGAAATAAAATGTACATTCAACAATATAACTTAACAGAATCCCCATGGTTCTCTTAATCCCCATGGTAGTCATCGTCCAAGAGTCTCAACTCACTGGTCATTCTTACTCGGCATCAGCAAGTTCGTGTGAACAGGCCACATTCCATCTGTGTGTTCGCTGAGCAAGGATACACTGAGTATCATGTCAAAATGCACACTGGGAGCTGGACATAAAACGATGAGCAGATACAGTCCCTGCTCTTTAAAAAAAAATTCAAAATTTACTAAGGGAGAGCAATGACTCTACGATGTAATGATTTCACGACCAGAATCCACAGTCCCCACGGCAGGAGTGAGGCCAAATGCGTCCCTCAGCGGAGGTCAGGGAAGGCGTCACCAGGAGGTGGCGTTCAAGCTGCCCGTCTGAAGGACAGGAGAGTTTTATCAGGGAGGGAAGGGAAGGACACTCCTGGAGGTGGAGTAGAGGCACGGTGCCTTTTATGAGGATAGCAACCTTCTCCAGAGCCTTCAGACAACCCACTAACTAAACGAGGACTCAGGGCTAACTATCGGGTGGATCTGATCTAGTCAGTCACCAGTCTTGAAGATGAAAGGGTCAGTCTAGACACAATTCAATCATCTCAAAGGCCTGTGCTTCCAACATTTGCTAAAAAGCTAAAATAAGCCCAATTCCCAGAACTGGTATACAAAATCGTAGAGGGGGTACAATTACCACTTCTAACTGGGTCTTACTGAGAAGCTCCAAGCAAGGGTCGACACTGGGAGGAAGCCTCTTCCTTCCACCATTCCCTGGTATCAGTAGTTCTGGTTCCTGTACACAGGAAACAGTGCCCCAAATCCAGTCTGGTCTGACACACCCTTGGGAAAGGAAACTGTTTTTCCTAAAGGAGCGGATCCAATGCCTCCTGCCCACACACATTCCCCGCCACTCAACCTCTCCACCTCCTGTCCTGCCACTTTTCTGGGTGACAAGATCAAATGGTCGCATGGCTGACACTTGCAGCCCTGGGCTCCTCTACTCCAGGGCCCTTTGCCTTTGCTCCGATGGAAGCACACTGCATTTGGTTTCCGACTTCACTGAAAACCTCAACCTGCAACTCTGTCCTCTTGGCCCACCCTTATTCTTCTACCCATCAGTATCCCCAGAACTATTCCTTGAGGTCTTTGAAATTGCCACGAAGCCCTCCCTTCTCCCCTAGGTTAGAGCCATACACCCCTGTCCTGGTCCCCCTCTTCACCATCATGCTGAACCCCGATGTCTTCAACCAAACAGGCTGCCTTTCTCAAACCACGTAAATTCAGCTCTACAAAGCTCTACTCCCCAAACATGACCGTCTTTCTGCCCTGGCTGACCTGCCAAATCCTCCCAAGAGCTACAAGAGCACAATCACCCACATGCGTCTGGGTCGGTCTACGCCAGTTCCAGGTTGCCCACCGCAGCAGGGCCCCTGGGAACAGCTTGAGCAGCCCTGTCTGCTTCAGAGGGCGGCCCTTCCTTCACCCCCGCAGCCAGTGAACACCTCTGGGCCTCTTCTCCGGTTCCTACGCAACCCTCACATCTGCCGCTTATTTCGCCCAAGTCGCTCACACTCCTGACATGGACATTCGCATCCAGTTTTCCTGGATGGCATCCAGAGGAATCCGGAGGAAGGAGCCTGCGTATTGTTTTCCAGGACGAATCTTCCACTTGCTCTTGGCCCCAGTCCCTACTGCTCCTCTAGGGCCTTGTGCCACTGGTTGTTCCAGCAAATGCCCCATTTCTCTCCTGGACTTTGAGCCAATCTATTAACAGCTGAAGGAAAGAGCCACCCAGTAAATGATCTTAAAATATTACCTCCTGGTACTTTTGAATTCGCTCAAGGGACATCTTTTCCCGAGAAAGGAGAGCTTCAGATTTTGCTTGACAAGCTCTCTCAACGTCATTCCAGAACTTCACTAATTCTGTCTCACACTTCCTCTTCTCTTCCATTTTAATTTTTGCTATTTCATTATTTTTAAAATGCTTCAACTGCCAAGTGATCATAAATAACTGTAAGTACTAGTTATGACACTTGAAAAACAGTAACAAATTCTCCATGGTTAGGTTTAACATTCATGCTCTAAATATACTGAGTTTCATTCATCTTTAAGTTCCTCTCATTCACTGTCCCTGAAGGGTCATTCAAAAGGCAAAAAGACATGACATCAAGTGCATAGAAAAACAATATGCATGGCAGTATAGTCTCACATTCATTAATAAAGAATCTACATCTTTTCCTATATAACTAAGATTAAACATGAAAAGATAATCAAAAAAACACAATTTCTGTTAATAGCAACAAGATAAATTTACCTTTTTTTGCATTTCTGCCTGAAGTTGCTCTTCGACTTCTCTCTTATATCCATTCAGCTTCATTTCTAAAGATTCTGTCTTTGGCTGCTGAAGGTAAGCATCTGCAAACTGATTATCAATAAGCTGAAGCTTCTCAGCTATTAAAAAACAAACAGGAAATTCGGACAGAGGAATGTGGTCAGGTAAGCAAGAGGCCAGAGGTCTGTTCAAAAGAGTATATTTAGGGGAGAGTGTAGGGATGCCTGCGGCTTACTCTGAAATATTTCACAAAAGAAGACAGATTAATGGATGGACAAATAAGTGATCAAGCACATAAAATACAAATTCAATGGTGAAATCCAGGTATGGATTTCACTGTAAAACTTTCTACTTTTTTGCATGTTTGACAATTTTCATCATAAATGTCAGGGGAAAAGAAAGCAAAGAGTACAGCTAAAGTCAGGAAATACTGGCACCTCTTTGCAGGGTCTGAGGGGCAAAGCAGCAAGTTCTTTTACTGGTCTTTGGTGAAAGTTGAGTCACATGCTCAAAACACTAACTTTCACGTGAATCAAAGATGACAAGTTTCAACTCTTCCATTTCACAGGGAAGCACGCAGATGCCCACACAGTGTAAGTGAACCCCAGGGGCTACGCACTTCCATGACAGCGTAGTTGGGACTAGAGTCAGGCCTACCGATCGTCTCCCACTCCAGTGCTCTCTCTCCAGATGCAGGGCTCTCAAATCAAATGTGGATCACAATCACCCACACAGCAAAGGGCAAACCCAGACAGACAGTAGAATCTCAACCATGTAAACACCAGTGCCCACCAAAAAGTATGCACAGGGAAAAAAGGCTGGCAGAAGTAGATTAAGATATTTGAACTTTATTATCTGACAAGTTAAAGACACCAATGCTCCTCAGGGTAGAAAGGGCCAAGAAATGGATTACTCACAGCATTTTAGCCAGTGGTGTCCCTTCATCCTGAGCATACCACTAATGGAAGGGCAGGAAGGTAGTGTGGAAAGGCTGTGCAGCAGGAAAGGCTCTGGACCAAGGACCAGAAAACATGCACTCTAGCATCAGTTCTGACCCAGGCTGGGTGTTTCCAAGTTGCTTTTCCTTCCTCTGGCAACCTCAGTTGCCTCAACTATAAAATAAACTGATGGGCCACTGACTTCTCTACTTCTCTGCCATGCAAAGAGTCTAGGGTCTTCTCACGGTAGTGGCTATAAAATAATGTTAGATGAGAGACAGAGAAGAACCTCCCAGCCAAGAGGTTAGACTCAGCAAACAAGAACGTGGGCCCCTGCATCCCCACGAGTTTTAGAAAGTGTCGCCCTGGAGGTCCCGAAGGGAGGAGCAGCACTGGAGAGCAGCGCCTGGTCCCTTCCACCAATGGCGCTGGAGGGAAGGAGCACCCTGCCTGCAGCTTACATCCCTCCCAGTCCAGGGACACACACAACATGGCAAAGTAAGTCCTTTCCCTCCATCCAAAAGGAAAAAGAGACTGGAAATTATGAAAGTAGCCTACAATTACCAAGAGAGTCTTTGCAAGGAAATACTGGAGTTGTCTGAGTGTCCATGTCACGAGTCTTTTTGGCCTGATGATATTCTGCCATTTCCTTTAGAAACTCCACGAGAAAACCTAAAACATACAATGTATATAGTTTTGTCTCACAAACTTTGTTTCATGCAACCATTGCTCAGTCACACTATAAGTTGTGGTTTTATAACATTATCCTTTTTCACATTATGTACTGTTATTTATTTATTATTTATTTTTAGAGAGAGAGGAAGGGAGGGAGAGAAACAGCAATGAACATTGATCTGCTGCCTTTCACATGCACCCAACCAGGGACCTGGCCTGCTACCCAGGCACGTGCCCTGACCGGGAATCAAACCGGTGACCTTTCGGTTCACAGGCTGGTGCTCAATTCACTGCGCCAAACCAGCCAGGGCATATTATGTATCTTTTAAGAATAATTTCTGAGGGAAGTCCTTTCCAAGCATGAGAAAAATCTAGAAGCAATAAAAATAAATATTTTACAACATAAAAATTAAGAACTTAAATATGGTGTGAAATAAAGTCAAAAGATAAATGATATACTGGAAAAATATTTGCTATAATATAGAAACAGCACTAATTTTATCTCAAAGAGCTCTTACAAATCAGTAAGAAAATTTAAAAAGGGGGCATGGACAAAGAGCTTATAGTAAAACATTTTAATGTCAAATGAACCTATACAAAATCATAAATAAATGCAAATCAATACTACAGCAGAGATTCTGTTTTCCCGCTAAGATCGCTAACATCACAACTCTGATCATACTTGAAGTGTTGACAAGGGAGTGGGGAAATCGGCAGGCTCAGTCACTCTGGGAGGGAAACTTCTCAGTGTTTATGTGTATTGAAAATGCATGTACCCTTTAACCTAGTCAAACAATAAACTCAAACAATAAACAAAACCCCTATCAATAGGTAGTTAATTAAATACATTCCTTAAAAAATAATTAGCCTAAACAAATAAAGATACACTGGTGGCTAAAGAAAGCAAATTGTAGAAGTTATCTATAATATGACCTCATTTGTGAGTGTGAGTTTTCATGACATGGACACAGACTTCTGGGCTGGTAAGCTAAATTCTGGTAGGATAAACAGGAAACTGTTTATTCTAGTTATCAGCAGAAAGTGGGATTAGAGAATATGGCCAAAAATTTCTACTTTTCTTTCACTTTATACCCTTCTGAATAGTTGGAAACTCTTCTTTCAAACCATGAGTATCGATTATTTTATAAGTTTTTAATTTCTTCAGAGTTGAATGGACTCCTGCTTCTGCATCAGCCAAGGAAGGGCTTTCCTTCTCTGTTGATTTTAACCCCCTAATGTACGTATCATCTCTGTTCTTTCACATTCGCTTCCTTGCAGTTCCCCTCTGTCTCATCCATCTAGGTGCTCTTAGCCTTTTCCAGTCACACCTTTGGGCTACTATTATGCTGAGGCCCCTGTCTTGGTTCCCCCCCGGGGAAAGGTAAACAATGGCAGAAATGGTCCTCAGATGCCACAGTAGATGATAATCTTTACAGATGTGCTCTTCCGCCTCCATTTGTCTTATGTTGTTACCTTCTTTCAGTTCTAGCAGTCCTTTCTGCAGGCCCGTTAGTGTGACGTCCCCTTTGTCCCCTGCCCCTGCACATTCCCCCTAAGAAGGATTTGTCTAGTCTCATTTATTTATTCAATCACTTATCTATATCAGGACGGACTCGTGGATATTTATCTTATACTCTGGGTTATAATTCATGTGTTATTATGTAACTCATTATTTATATAACCCCAGCCTTGGCCTGTGGGAGCTCTCTCATTGTGCATTTTTTCCTGTTGTTGTTGAACAACTAAGCCTGGTACTGCAAGATGCCCGAGGCTTATCTTGTATACAGTCTCTGCTTCAGTTCTGGAATCAGCCATTGCCCCAAGGAGCCCTGGCTCCTATTATTATGGAATGGTATTAGAAACCAAATCTTAATGTTCCAAAGTGGGTATAAGCTGTGTTCATTCTGCTACTGGGCTGTCATTGTTTCTAGAACCTGAGCCTGCAGAGCAAGGAAGTAAATGAATATAAACACATATCTACTAATAACTCTATCATCTGTACCTATATAAGCTAAACAGGAGTTCATACTGATGTCTCCAATGAATCCATTATCACACGGCTCATTCTAGCCTGCTCCCCTTATCGGTAAACTCCCAACCAACAGTGAAAAACCTGGCTCCTGGCATCTACTGTCCAAGCACTCAATCGTTCAATCCCAGCATATATGTACAATACAATGGTTTTAGAATTGTTAACCAGGACCCCCATGAGAAATAACTATCGCCTATGTGCAGGTTCCTTCTGCCTTAGTCTTCCAGTCTCCCCTCACTTCCAAACTTAGTTACTCAGCACTTTAAAAAAAATGCTTACACGTACAAAAAAAAAACTGATTTATTTCAAGAGAGGGGGAGGGAGGGAGAAAGAGAAGGAAACATCAATCAGTTGCCTCCCACACACCCTTGCCCCCTGCCCCCAACCAGGGAGCTGGCTGGCAACCCAGGCATGTGCCCTGACTGGGAATCAAACCTGCGACCTTTCCATTTGCTGGATGACACCCGAGCAACTGAGCCACAGCAGTCAAGGCCTCAGCACCCTTTTTTCCCCACCCCCTTCAGTGAGGTTACTAGTTAGATTGTTTCATCTGCATTCCATCCTGGGATGACCTCCTGTATCTGCATATATTAAGGTTCACTTTGTAAAGTTCCACAGGTTGTGAAAAATGACTAGTGCCATGTATCATACTATTACAGAATCATACAGAACACTTTCACCACCTTAAAACATCCCGTGCTCACCTCTTCAACTTCCTACTCCTTCCCTCCAAATCCCTAGTGACCACTGATATGTTTACCAATCTCTAAAGTTTAGCCTTTTCCAGAATGTTAAATAGAATCGTATAGCACTGTGGCCTTTTCAATGGGCTTCTTTCATTAACAACAGGCATTTAAATTTCATTTATAGTCTTGGCTGGTATGACTCAGTGGATTGAGCACCAGCATGCAGACCAAAAGGTCACTGGTTCAATTCTCAGGGGGTACATGCCTGCGTTGCTGGTCAGGTCCCCAGCTAGGGGTGTGCAAGAGGCATTTTATTGATGTATCTCTTGCACATTGATGTTTCTCTCCTTTTTTCCTCCCTCCCCCCGTGTCTAAAATGAAATAAAATATTTTTAAAAATTAAGTCAACTGATCCACTTTTTTCTTTTGAGTGTCATGCTTCTGGTGTTATAGTTCATTACTAAACCCAATTCACATAGATTTTCTCCTATTTTCTTCCAAAAGCTTTAGTTTTGCATTTTACATTTAGATCTATGGTTCATTTTGAGTTAATTTTGGTCTAAGATGTAAGGCCTGTGTCTAGTTTCATTTTTGTGCATACTGACATCCAATTCTTCCAATACCCTTTGTTGAAAGGACTATCCTTCCGATGGGGGAACTCAACAGTTAAAAAATTTTAGCTTTAATTTACACTTAATAGACTTAATAATTAATGCATGTAGAAAGCTATTGTTCCAGGAACTGGAAAGTATGACCAGACCTACCCTGACTCCAGGAGACCCACAAGCAATTCGACCTTTGTGCCCCAGGAGGTCTGCAAGCCACCAAGATGGTAACTGAGCCACTGTGCTCCAGGGAGAGAATGTCCTGGCACAAAAGAACTGCTGGGATGCCAGGAAACTTGCCGGACTGCGACTTTATCTGACAAATTTCCTCTGAATTCCAAACCTCTTACCTACTCTTTTCTTATCCTATAAAAAAGGTTGGCTTGAGATGAGATGTTAAGGTCTTTGAGGGTACATAACCCCGCATCTTCTCAGATCATCAGCCACCTAAATAAAGTGCCCATAAAAATTCAATCCTTGTCCCTACTTATTGGTTCTGGTAGTGACAGGCAGCACAAACACTGACTTTTCCAGCTTCACTCCCTCCAATAAATTGTCTTTGCTCTTTGTCAAAATGAGTTGACTGTATTTTTATAGATCTATTTCTGGGCTCTTAGATCTGTCCCACTGATCTATGTAACTATTATTTTGCCAATCACAGGTAAGGATCTTAACTTCCAGAAAGCAAAAAGCCAGTGCCGAAGTTTTCTACCCTCATCCAAATTTTCTGCCCTGCTATAATCTGGGCATAATTATCTCTGAAGGAAAAATTAGGGGTGAGAAGAATGGGTAAGTGGAATCTAGGGCAAAAGCACTATGGCCATTCAATAGATCAGCAACATTGGGGTATGGGCAAAGAAAGGTAAGACCATAGGTCCCAGTCAGGGGATAGGCAACAGCTAGGTACAGAATGTCTTTCTCCATGTTTTCTGATGGTCTTACTCTATTAATCAGAAGCCACCAATTTTTTTTTAATCACTTCGTTTTAACAGTGGCTGTGTCACTGTTAGCAAAGAGTTCTAGCCAAACTTTGCCACTAAGATGCCTGATATGTGTGCTAATTTTTGAGTTTCAGAATTTTTACTAGGATGCTGGGTGAACCTAGGAAGAGCTGTTAGGCAGGTTCTTTCCGAACCAGAAGCATTTACAGAGAGTATGTAAACTTGAGGAGCTATTTTTAAGGATAACATAAATACCTATAATAAGTGGAATATTTCTTACTATCCCTTTAAGCCCCAAATTTCTTTCTGCAATAATAAACTATAGCCACCAGCTATATACCTTAGACTTGTGCTGTCCAATATGACCACCACTATTCACATGTAGCTGTTTAAATTTAAATTACAATTTCAGTTCTTCCATCACACTAGCCATGTTTCAAATGCTCAATAGCCACATGAGTCTGGTGGCTGCCATAATCAGACAGCAGATACATACGTTCCCATCATCACAGAGAATTTCACTAGACAGCACTGGTTTATAATATAAAATACAGCACCACTTACCATGCTGGACTTCCACACAGATAGCCTACTTTGCAGTCAGTGTAGAATGTCTTGTGATCCAATTTACTTACCATCTCCTAACACTACTCCAAAGAGACCAGGCAACTAAGTCGCATACTAATGGCTGGCGGAGAGTAGGTACTCAAATGCCTGCTGAGTGGTGAGCTCTGAATGAATGTCTTAGTGGGGGTAGTGGCAATGCTGACAGTAGAGAAAACCCAGGAGTGCACAATATAAAAAGACCACTACATAATGCTGCAGATTACTTTAAAGACCTAAAGAATAATTATGCATTACAGGCAGGTTACCAGCTTCTGCTCATGCTACAACATCCACCATCAAGCCTAGCCCGTGGTCTGGCAGCCACGGCAGCTGTGAAGGAAAAAAATGTGTTTCCCCCATTCTGTCTAGGGGAGAACCCCGGTTCTCCCGTACTCGGTCTCTCTTCCCTGTGAGTCTCCTTTACTTCAGCACAGACACTACACAGCACTGTACTTCTGACACTGCTGGTCACCAAATGCGTGTGGGGTTTCCCCCGCACAAAGTGATTCTCTGTGACTCCAGCAAGGTGCCTTACAATTTAACTCAATGCTGACCCCATCTACCTGGAGAGAGCGTCAGATCCCACAGGTGAAGGGAAACATGTACTTATGTTCACCAGTTTCTGGAAGGACAAGATAAAGGACGCAGACGGAAACAATGTGTAGGGTTAAAAGGGTTAAAAGGAAAGGGACACAGAGCTTCTGCGATGACTGGGCACACCAGTCTCCCAGCACCTCCACATGTTCACCAACTCAGAAGCTCACCAAGCCCCAGGCTTTGGGGATTTTATGGAGGCTTCATCATGTATGTATGGCCAATCATTAACTCCATTTTCAGCTCTTCTCCCTTTTCTCAGGAGAATGGGGGCTGGGGCTGAAAAGTCTGAGCTTTTGGTCATGACTGTTCTCTCCAGTGACCAGCTGGCACCAGAAGCTGTCACCAGGAGCCATCCCAGAGATCGCCCAGGGCTGCTCCATTAGAATAAAAGACACGAGTACCATCACGGAAATTATAAGCGTTTCAGCTCTGGAACAGGAACTGGGGGCAGAGATAGACATATACATTTTCCATTGTCTCACAGCAGTTACAGACTCTACGAAGGCATTTATAAAGGTCAAATTAAAGCAACCTGTCAGGCCTATATTAACACTTCAGAATAAAAATATGTAACACACTACTGAACAGATATTTCATTCTTGAAGAACACAATACATTTACTACATTAACAAAATGTATTTAAGGGGAATATCTAGTATATAAAAATACTTGATGTTCCAAACAATGTATCTTTATAAAGAGAATACTTCAATCCATTGTAGGGCTACTGATACTGCCTGCACTTTTCTTATTTGAGTATCTAAGAGCTATTAAAATAAACAAGTATGGAGGAAATGATCTACATTTGTCAAAACAACAGGTGAACTGTTCTGTTTATTTAAAAGGTCAAGTACTATCAGTAAGAAAAATTATAATTTAATTCAAATTAGATTTCCTATTCTTCCCCCTAAAAATTATTAGTTTCATACTTTTATAGGAAAAACACATGACAAAAATGTTATTATAGCTCTATAAGATGGAGGGCCCTACCTTTTTTTTCTTTATTAAATCCTGAAACCTGTTAAAAGAAAACAGTTTACTTTTAATCGACTATTCAGGTATAATTAACAAACCAAAGCAAGTTATAAAAACTAAATAATCCTACTAGTGATCTGTAGAGACTGGATTCAGGGTTGATTTTAATGAGCTGTAACAGATCCTCCACAGTAAACACCTTAAGGGAAAAAAAAGATTAATTAAGTAGACATTTTTTACATCAATGTGTAAATAAACTGTTTTACTTTTCTGTACATATTATGGATATTTACCGTCATATTCAAGTCATATTTTCTTTTCTTCCCTTTTTCCCCCTCCACCCTTACTTCATATCCCTGGGTTGTACATATAAGTTCTTCAGCTTCTCCATTTCCTATACTATTCTTAAACTCCGCTGTCTATTTTGTGCCTACCATTTATGCTTCTTATTCCCTGTACCTTTTCCTCTACTCTCCTCCCTCCCCCTCCCCACTGATAACCCTCCATTCGATCTCCATTTCTGTGGCTCTGTTCCTGTTTTAGGAGCTTGTTTAGTTTGTTTTTATTTTTTAGATTCAGTTGTTAATAACTGTGAGTTTGTTGTCATTTTACTGTTCATAGTTTTGATCTACTTCTTTTTCTAAGTTCTTTTAAAATTTCATATAATAAGGGCTTGGTGATGATAAACACCTTTAACTTTATCTAGGAAGCACTTTAACTGCCCTTCCAATCTGAATGATAACTTTGTTGGATGGAGTAATCTTGAACATAGGTCCTTGCCTTTCATGACTTGGAATACTTGTTTCCAGCCCTTTCTTGCATCAAGGTTTTTTTTGAGAAATCAGATGATAGTCTTATGGGGACTCCTTTGCAGGTAACTGTGTCTCCTTTTCTCTTGCTGCTTTCAAGACTCTCTCCTTATCTTTAATCTTGGGTATGATGTGCCTTGGTGTGTGTTTCCTTTGATCCAACTTCTTTGGGACTGAGCTTCTTGGACTTCCTGAAAAGTCTGTTTCCTTTGCCAGACTGGAGAAGTTCTCCTTAATTATTTTTTCAATTTTAAGTTTTCAATGTTTTGTTCTTCCTTTTCCTTTTGGCAACCCTATGATTTGGATATTGGAACATTTAAAGTTGTCCCAGAGGTCCCTCAGCCTCTCACTTTTTTTTTTTTAATTCTCGTTTCTTCATTCTGTTCTGGTTTAATGTTTACTACTTCTTTCTGCTCCAGCTCATTGAATCCCAGTTTTCTGCTCTTCACTGTTGGTTCCCTGTGTATTTTCCTTTATTTCACTTTGCGTAGCCTTCCCTTTTTCCTCCATTTTGCATCCATACCCCACTATTTCTGTGAACATACTGATATCCAGTGTTTTGAACTCTGTGTCTGTTAAGTTGGCTGTCTCTTCAATGCTTTTCTGTGTTTAGAGCTTTGATCTGTTCTTTTGTTTGGGCCTTTTTTTTTTTTTTTTTTTGGTCTGTGGTGCACCTGTTATGTTGTAAAGGGCTAAGCCTTAAGTATTTGCCAGAGCAGGGCAACCAACGTGCTGTTTCCTGGCGCTGTATGTGGGGGAGGTGTCCAAGAGGGAAGAATGTCGTTTAGTGGGCTCTCCCGGCCACTTTCAGTCACTTGCCCTGCTACCCACAAGCAAGTTGGGCCCTTTTGGTGCTGGTTCCTGGGTGGATGGGTTTGTGCATGATCTAGGGCACTGAAGCCTCCTCCAAAGAGCTCTCCTGTGAGGCTGGGCGTTTCTCCTGCTGGCACAATCCCCACAGGTTTTTACAGCTAGAGGTCTTGAGGCTTTCTTTTCCCGTGCCAGAACCCTGGGTTGCATGGTCTCTCTCACTCCCCAGTTGTTACTCCCGGTTTATCCACACACAAATATAAGACCACCTCGGATTCCTGTCCCCGTCCCCGCCCTTTCTGCCGGTCTGGACGAAAGTTTCTTCTTTAACTCCTTGGTTGTCAGACTTCTGTACACTTTAATTATCTAGCAGATCTGGTTGTTTTTTGTTTTTAAATTTGTTGTTGTCCTTCTTTTGGCTATACGAGGAGGCAAAATGTATCTACCTACGCCTCCATTTGTGCCAGAAGTGAATTAGGATGTTTCTGAATATAAAACTAACAATCAACTTCAGATTAAACAAAAAATAAGATTATAACCGTGTTAATAATATAAAATTGTAGTTCTTCCTTATACTATTAAACTACAATAAACATGTTCAGATCAAATGGATAAAATATTTTCCTTGATCATATAATTAACCACCAAATACTTCACAATGAAGATTATATGCCTAAACAGAAATGACAGAAATGGTTAATGCCTTATAGGTGACAAACATTCAAATATCTAATGAATCCATGAATACATGAGTGAATTCCAGAGTCTTTCAACTGCAATACATTTTTTTACAGTACTATTGTTTCAAAATGTAAATAAACTAAATTTTTACTGCCTTTAGAACTATGAATGACTGAAGTATACTGAAAATAGTTTTAAACAAACATTTTGGGTATTTTAATATATATTCCCAGTACAGTACGTATCATTTACTGTACCTACCTTGAAAACATAGATATGATTTATTTTCTACTCATTTTCCTTTAAAGGAAATATTCTGCATGGCATTTTATAATAGTAAAAACTTTTAAGTATGTGAACTAGGTTAATTACTAGCCTAATAACTATATAATTGACTGTTATTCATGCAATAAGCAAAACTGTGGAATGTAATTAGAACTTTAGACACTGATAGACAAAAAAGAATACCTAATGTTGATCAATAAAATTTGGTCATTAATGAATAAATAAGCATATTGAAATTTAAGTTTTCAAATAGTAACGCTGTTCACGATTCCTTAAAACTTCTGAATATAAAATTTTTGGACAACTATAGATGAGAGAGTAAAAACATAGGGACAACATTAACAGTGCATCCTAATTTCAACTTTAGACTTCAGGTCGCAATGACATCAACAATGCAGGATCACTGATTATAAAAATGTTGATAATGGGGGAGGCTGTGAACATGGGGGATGGATGGTGGGGTAGGGGGTGTCCAGGAGCATACAGGAACTCTCCGTTTCTGCCCCATTTTGCTGTGGACCTAAAAAATTAAGTCTCTTTAAAAAATAAGTGGAAAATTTTCTAAATCTGCCTTCAAAATAATAAAGTGTGACTAATATGTTCAAAGGTAATGATGGAGAATACAGTTAAAATAATAATGAGTGATAAAACCTGTTTTAATATCTGAGACTGCCACAGATTTTAAAAAAAATTAATGCATTCCTCACTATTCTTATGTAAGCACACAGAAGAGAAATATCTAGGGACAGAGACTGTGGCATTGTAAAACCACCTTTTAGAAGCCTAGATTTACTGCCCTGTGTTGCCACCTACACATTCTGTGACCTTGAGCAAATCACCCACCTCTCCAGACTCTGATTCCTTATTTGGGACACATGCACAAGCCCAATGCCGAGCTCTCAACAGCCATTCAACATAAATGGCAGTTATGTTATAAGTCTCAGTGGATTACATGGAACGAAATCATTTGTAGCTCAATTTGGATTAATTCTAAATTTGTAGCTCAATTTGGATTAATTCTGAAACATCTCGTGATTCTACACATCACAATTTTATAAAACTCTAATTGAGATTACACTGAACTAATAACAGTATCAGATTGAGTATTCCTTTGCTGCATTATATAACTCCATGATGTGACTTTAAAGATGACTGAGAAATGAACCAAGCCAGTCAAGGGGCACTCAGCTATCATTCTGCACTTTTACTATTATCTGGGGAAAAAGAGCTGTTAATAGAAAATTCAGGAACAGAAAGGAAAAACTTTACCTTTTCCTCTGCCAAGCCACTTTCTGGGAAGAAAACCGAAAGTGAATACTCATAGCCACATCTTCGTAAGTGATCTGCGACTAGAGAGTTGGAAGCACCTATCAAGAGGGCACTCCCTTCCACTGAAATGGACTGGGGCTCCATTTCTCCACTTGATACAGGGTGCACCAGTTCCTGAATGAGATGCTTTCTCAGTTGCGTCTAGCTCAAAAAGAAAAAAAAGAAAAGAAAGAGGAGACGAACTCTCAGCACAGTTGGTGCACTGGAGACACACATTTGCCACATGAATTAGAATCTTCCCTTTTATTTCCACAGAGGTTCTAGATCCATGACCATAAGTTAGGAACCTCTTTGTTGCACTTTACCTTACCCTGTGCGACAAGCAGCCTAGGGGTTCTGACCAAAGCCGCTGGCTTCCAGCAGCTTCCAGGTAAACTGGTGGTTAGCCATAACACAGTTGGACTCTGACTTGTCTTCCCTATGAGCCCATGTCAGCAGCTTTTGATGGGGACATCAAGTATAAGAGAAAATTCTGTTGCTTCCTCACCTCGCTGGGAATTGTTGGAGCATATGAAAAAAATACTGGACAAAGCCAGCTGACTAGGTATACTGATCAAAATAAAATTTGTGTTCCCCAAAAGGAAATAACAAATGCAAGAGAAAAATTCTGTAAACCCAAAGACTGGTGCAGTGTTTTTTTTTTTAGACAGTATTAACATCTCAAGACACCATGAAATACAATAATTTTCTCACATTTTATAAATAAGGAAATTTAGCTTCAAGGTGGGTAGTTTTTTCAAGGTTGTAACTAGTGTTACTATTCCTTTGGGTTTTAAGAAAATCTCTAAATTAATTGAACTCCTGATATTTGTTCTAGTCTATTTTGCATATAATCTGAAAACATATAATTGGGCTAAGTTTAAGAGTATGTTCCCTATACCCTTGCAGTTCAACGCTAAATAATATCTAATATATTCACATTAATAGAATACAAGGAAGAAACAAATGGAGAGGTTATACCTCCATCTTCTACCCTTTAGCTAGACAGAACAGTATATAATTAACAGTACCGCACAGGACTTAACAAACTGAAGATCCTATAATACAAAAGACATTTACACTGAACAGAAAATACATGCTCCGCCTCATCTAATACAGTTCAGTCACAGAAATAATAAAACAAGAAAAGAGAAACTACAGCATCCACCAGTAAAAGTTTGAATTGGTTTAACTAGGTTTGTAATATACTAAGGAAATAATAATATTTAGATCCAGCTTAACTGATAAGAGTGATTCAGGGTATCTTACAAACAAGTACTGAAAGACGATAAAATTTAAAGGAGTGATATAAGCAGGTGAAAAAGGAAAAGAACAGTAGAAAAAAAATAAAACATTATAGATGAATTCCCATCTTAACTAATACAAAAAGCATGCCATCTAGCATGTTAGAAAGAACTGCGAAGCTGGCTGGGCTTTCCAGCAGCCAGTGCAAAGAGGAAAATCCATTCAGAATTAAACCTTGCAATGTCCCTATGATAAAAATACTAACTAAAATTATTAAGGGGGGAGGAGAAGTGGGAGAAAAGAGTCCTAGGAATCCTTAGCACATCTCTCTCAGAAACTGACTGACTGATTAGACTCAAAATATGAAAAAGATTTCATAAACTCCATTTAATATCTGACTTTGTACTAAACAATAAATACAAATTGTTTTCAAACATCCACATAGAATATGAATTAAGCCACTAAAGAATTCAGTAAGTTTTAAAAATTTGCACTCATCCAGGCCACAGTCACTGCATTGAGAAAATAATAATTAGCTCAGACTGAGAGTAAAACTCTGCTCTGCCATGGATCAACCTGGAATTCCAGAGACAACAGTCAAATGCAAATGATGCAGTACAGCTGCAGAGCAAACAAGATTAAAGTAATCCCAACCCCAAAACCCAATGAGGACAGCTCAAAAAGAACTACCATCCATTGTGATTACAGACAGGAAGTGAAACACTCTCAAACCTAGTCCAGGACAAGAAAAAAAGCCATGCCCAGAACTCAAAGAGCAATCCACACATTAGAAAGTGTATTAAAATGCATTATACACTACAATTAATTCCAGGTGGGTTTAAGTGTTAACTATAAAAACTGAAGCCTTTTTGAAAACTTGAAAATGGATATTCATGTTCTTAGTAGAGAAAAATTTACTGAGAATAATCTGCAAAATAAATCAACAGATTCAACCAAATAAAAATATAACATCAGTATTTCAGAGTCACATTAAAACTGAACACTGAGATAAAGTATTGCCACAAAAATAGAAAAAAGATTAATAATTTTAATTAAAAGTGCTCTTATACATTAATTAAAAAACACTAACACTAAAAAAAATGAGCAAGAGACATGAACTGCCAATGTGTGAAAAACAAATGGCCAGAAAATATGTGCAATCTCATTAATAATCAAAAGAATAAATACTAAAATAATAGATTTTCAGTTTTACTTTGCTTCTTATTACTTATTTTTTTACTGATTGATTTTGGGGGGAGAAAAGAAAAGGGGGGGAACGAAGGGGAGGAGGAGGGAGAGAGACAGACACACCGATAGAGAGATATCAATCTATTGTTCCACCAATTTAGGCGTTCATTGGTTGCTTCTTGCATGTACCCTGACCAGGGACTGAACATGCAACCTTGGCATATTGTGACAGTGCTCTAACCAACCTATCTACTCATCCAGGACTCAGAAAGATTTTTAAAATGTCACGATGATAAATATAGTGAAGCAAGCATTCTTAAACTGCTGGTAGAATATACACTACAACAATCTTTCTAGAATGCAATGCTAAGAACCTCAAAAAGAAATGGTCATGCCCTTTGATTTGATTTTCCAGGATAAAGAGTAATATGGCAATATAAGTAATGCCACTTAATCTATCCTAGGCAAAAAAAAAAAAAAAAAATGAGAAATGCACTTGAAGGATGTGTAGATCTGGGTATAACCTACCCAATGTTTTACGTATAAAATACACTTTTGAAATATATAGTTATGAAAACAGCTTTGAAATAATCCTACTCCTTACTGCTTATTTATATATGAAGTGTAGTAATAAATATTTGCTGCTCAAATTCAATGTTCAACAGGGGACTGATACATAAATTACACATACATCCAAATATGAGCCTGGTGCCGGTGAAAATAAGGCTTTCAAGTAACTTTTAACAACATGGGAAAATGTTCACCATATACTGAACAGAGAAGAATACACATAACACAAACACACCCCATTATGGCAATTAGTGGTTTATCAGAGATGGCTTTCCTCCTTTATGTTTTCTGTATTTATCAGATGAGTCTGAAGTGTTTTTTTTTTAAGTTACAAAAACAATGGAGGCGATGAAGCTCGCTTTTCCCTAATTTCCCATTTTAAGTGTAAAATATACTTTGGAAATGTATGTAGTAATGAAAACGCATTTGAGATAATCCTAC
>PVJD01014439.1:0-29098 GCA_004026545.1 Mormoops blainvillei
AGGAAGGTTATTGTGTGTCCCATAAAGTAGGTGTTTGGCTAAGCTTTTCATTTTAGCATGGCGTCAGCGGAGAATTCATGGCCCTTCCTAGCGGTACCAAGGCAATTCTCTGATTAGAAGTAAAAAGCCCTTTCTCTGTGGCTCAGTGGTTTTACTACTGGAGGGAACATCCCATTAAACTTCCCCATCAGGCAGTAGGGAGAAGAGATTGATTACGTGAAGAGAGACAAGGTAAAGGCTTACTATACAATCAATCAACGGCAATACACCCTTGTTTTTCTTATCAGGGAAACTGCCCCTCAAATATCTTACAGGAACAGGGGAATTTCTGGAAGGGTAACAATAATTCTAAAAGTTTGCCTACTCCAATAGACCATTAATCATAACATTTATCACGCTTTATGGTTATATACTTTTCTAAGTTTAAATTCTCCTTGAATCTCTTCAGCCTAACCAGCCAGTATGAATAATAGGCATTTCTAGTAGCTCCATGGAGTACTTAATGGGATGTTTGGGTCAATGTCCTACGTTATCTGAACGTCATGATTCTGCGTTTGAAAAGGAAATTTGCACCATGCCCGACGTGGTGGCTAGAAAGCACGCCGGGCTGGAGGTCCAGTCTCAGGCAGTCGTGAGAGGCCGAGGCAAGTCCTGTGTTGGGTCTGGCCCTCGGTGTGAGAGGTGTAAGTTTGTGCTCGGTGACCTGTGAAGTCTCTGTCCTCTAGTCCACCGGTCTGAGGGATCCAGCCTGACGCTCCCCTTCCACGGCCTGGGCTCGCCTTGCCCAGGTGCAGAGCTATGTGGCGCAGTGACAACCAGTACGGTCCCCGTGGGCCAGCGGAGACTTGCACTTCAGTTCCTGAATCGTGTGCCACACGTTTCCTTACCTCCATTCCATTACTGCTTCGCGAGTCTCTCCTCTCTCGGGTCTATATTCTGTTAACTACTGGAATAATATATTATAAATAGAAGGACATTTTAAGCTTCATAATAATAAACTGTTGAAATAGAAAGACCGAACACAGATGTGGACAATGGCCAGACTACAGAGGAAGGCAGAACTCCGGCCCACAGGCTGCAGAGACCTGTCGGAAAACCAACCCCTTATCTACAAAAACCAGCTGAGGCAGCCGGCCTGCTCCCAGGCAGGCTTTCATACAAGGTCTGGCAAAAGTAACGCCCGCTGGAGTGGCTGGTAGGGAAATAACATGGGGGTAATAATGCATAGTTTTAATTTGAACATCTCACCTAAAATGTCACGTGGCGTGCTTGAGGGTGATGTCGTTATGCTACAGAATTACATGCTTATGCTTTTGTAATACAAGATTTTGAAGTGAAAAAGGGGCGTTATTTGTGCCGGGCCCTGGAGGACGTCAGACTGCCAGTTCTACCGACAGTGCAGGGAACCAAACAATAACTTCCCAACAATCGACTCCAAATGGCAGAGACCTGGTTAATAACTGAGCCTGTGTTTCCAACTCCAAGGGCAACCCGAGCAAGCGATGACGGCGCCGCGCTCAGCCGCCCTCCCCCCGCCCCCCGGAGGCCCGCCGCCCACACGGTTGGCAGGAGCAGGCAGGGCCCGCGCGGGGTCCCCTTGTGGTCCCTGCTGCAGGGCGCTGCGTCCCCGCGGGCCTCTCCCGCCAGGCACCGCCGCAGCGAGCTGTCCCGCGTGTGCCTCCGCACAGACAGGCTGCGCTGCGTTCTCATTGGCTGGCGTTCGTTTATCTGCACAGCGGGAATCCGAAGGGACACAGGGAAAGCACTTGGCTTCAACCAGACCCTCAGCTGAAGCGATTTTTCTGTTTTTCCCGGTCAATTTATTTTTAAGCTCTCGACAGTTACTAGTTGAAGACTTGCACATACCGAAACCCTCCTCCTGCACCCTTCCGCACACCCGACACCCCGCTTCTCTGAGCACGCGCGTGGCTCTACCCCAGCTTCTCAGGGACAATGAAGCCCTGGGGAACTGCTTCCCATCTTACCAACATTCACTCAAACACCTATGGTGTCACCCACGCACCGCCTCCCTTGCTCTGGTCACGATACAAAAGCAAGCGTCTGTCCTGTCCGGTGCCCTACAGCCCGCTGTCCCCGACCCTCTCGCAGCTCCGCCTGCTGATTAGACACCAGGCTCTCCGGCCCCTTCCCACGTCTCTGCTGCTTACTGTGAACGCTGCGGTCTGCCCCAGGCTCCGAAACCCTGCACTCCCTCCCCGCACCAGGCGCCTTCCAGCTGGCACTGTGTCTCTCCTCCCCACCCAGCGCACAAACGCTGGAGTCACTTACACATTCTTCCACTTCCGCTCACTCTGCAACCAGCTGCCATGTACATTCCCGTTACTGTCCTCCAAATACCAATGACTTTGTTTTCCCCAAATACGACGGGTACCCTTAGTGCCCACTATTGTGACTGACATGCAGTGGACAACCCTCTTTTTGGTAGTTCTGCACCACTGAGCGACGCACGGGCTACGGCTTCGCCTGAATGGACTCTTACAGTCCTCACGACAACAGGGTGAAGTAGGTTTTATTGCTCTGATTCCTATTTTGGACATCAGAGCTCACAGAAGTTACGTCTCCCCAGGCAGAACTCATACCTGTTCCCCCGTCCTTCCTGCCCAAGACCCAGCCTGCCCTCTCCGGCTGAAATAACCTTGGCAGCCGGCAGGAAGATGCCCTGGGAAACTTCAGCAGACTTCCTGGCACAGGAACACGAGCTCAGCACATGGTGAGTGTTATTATTTTTCTGCCTCTTAAAACCGCGCCTTGGACGTGGAATGTATTCAGTGAGTTCTGACTACTTAGAGTGCACAGCGAGGTCAAAACTGTGCCGCTCAGATATCACTGCTGGGGGCCGGGGGCTGCTGGGGCTTCAGAAGCAAGCAGGGACATTCCTTCTGGACCTGGACGCCTCCAGAGGCTGCCACCTGGCCACACTGATTTTAGAAAAGAGTAGACAGGATTTTTTGAGGAAAGGATTTACCTTTATCTCATTTTGGCAAATATTAGTTTGCAGGTGTGCTTTCAGGGGGAGAATAGTTATGTCTTCTTTCCTCTTGTGTGCGCATATAAGCCCTGACATTCAGGAGATTTAACTCTGAAGCTCTGTTAGTCCGGGAAAATAAAGTGTAATCACGGAGTGGCACAAAACCAAAGGGGAAATAAGAGCTTAGAGGAAGTGATGGACTACCCTGCCTTCCCTCCCTGGGGATCGGTTTTGGGGGCTGGAGAGGGTAAGGCAGCTGGAGGAACTTCCTTCGCAGTCCGGGAAATGTGCAGGGGCCGGAAGGGGCCAGGCGTCTGTTCGCGCGGCCGCCCTGCACTGCCCCGCCCTGCTCCGGGCGAGCTCCTGCCCCGGCCTGAGCGCCACGAAAACCCCACTGAGCTTTAGCCCCTCTGAGTCACTCGGTCTCACTGTTGTTAAGCACTTAGGAAGGGCCCCCAGAAGACAGCTGACAGCTTGCCAAGGAGCCCTGTGAAGAACTGGGAACTGATATATTTCAGTTATTTTTCCTCAGAGCAAGGAGCTAAGACAGGACTCACACCATTAGAGACACTGCGTTACTTTAAGGATGTTGCCCTTAAAGAAGGAAAATTATGTCAAGAAAAAGAAAAAGGAGAGGATAGGAAGCTAACAGTTTTCCAGGTGCCGACACTGCACAAGGGACAGGTTTCTGGAGGAGAAGGGAAAAAGTCACCCAGATAAACCGCCAAAAGCAGGTGACATGGATGGATGTTGCCATCTTTCTGGATGTCACACCGAGGCCACGAGGATATTCTCAGAATCTCATGAAATCTGGCTAGATTCATGAGATTAGGTCCTTGGGCGGACAGTGTGTAAAAAGGGGGGGGGGGGCGAAACCTCTCTAACAACAGAGTTCTACACTGATCCTAACAGAATAAATATCTCGGTTTTATAATCGTAGCTCTGGGGATGGCCTCGCCATTGGGAAATACAAATGGAAGAGTTCCCCTTATTTCAGTGACTACTTGAAAGATGGAAAAATGGAATAGCTAAAGATCTGGAAGATCATAAAACCTACATTCAGTAGCAAAAGCGGGCTTTAGAGCTGTTCGGGGCAAAGGAAGATAGGAGATGATTTCGGCCTGGAGGAGATGGAGCATCCGCTCCTCAGCCCGTACTTGGCCTTTGGATCCCCCGGCAGGGACTTGGTCCCGCGTGCCGCACCAGGAACCAGCTCAGGACTGGGGAGCGGTTGGGGTTCGGCTTGCTGGACTCAGAGCACGGAAGGGAATGTCCAGCCGTCACACCTGAGTAACTGTTTTGTTTCTGGGAATGGCCAAGAATCACACGGCGGCGTGTGGCTACAGGCCACGCGGGCAGGTACATGTGCAGATGCTGCGTGCCCTTCCCCAAGAGCCGGCGGCGGCATGGCTTCCGAAGGGGCAAGATTCTGTCCTTGGCACAGTCCCGTTCAGCTTTGCATCAATGTCTTGGAGTAAAGCCAGCAGAGCCCATCTGATCTGTAGATAACAGACTACTGGGAGAGATCAAGAAAGAATATTCACAATGATCCTAAAAAGTTAGTTACACGCCAAACGCAATGGGAGGGGTACAGGCTTGAAGAGGGTGAACTTTATGGGATGTGACTTGTATCTCACTAAAGCTGTTAAATGAAAAAGCAAAAGCAAGAGAGAGGTGTTGAACTGCAAAATAAAAGCCTCATATTTGAGTTAACAAACAAACATACCCGAAAGGAAAAGCTTAACTGGCGACAGTGTGGGGTCCTGAGTGGTTGCGGGGCTCACCAGCAGCCCGCAGCCGGCCCCCCGAGGCTGCGTCCGCGGCGCCCAGCCCGGTGTCTGCGCAGAGCACGTGCATAACAGCACTGGAGCCCGAATCTGCAGCTTCAAACCCCACAGCCAAACACAGGAAAAGCTCGTAACCTAATACAACCTGAAGCAATGAGAACTTAAAAATGGATTTGTTACTTAGAAAAGAAATGAACAGAAAAAAGACTGAAACGAACCCCAGACTGCTGACAGAGGTTGTCTGAGTTAGAGGATTATGGGAGAATTGTGTCTTATTTCATATTTCGGTCTATTTTCCTTGTGTTCTATTTTTGTAGGGTGGGGAGAACCAGACCCCTGCTGCCCGGGCCACAAGGTCATCTGAATGACACTGAGTGGTGTGGGCTGAATATCTGTGACCCATTTTGAATTCACATTTTGAGATCCTCACCCCACGGTGACGGCATGAGGAGGTCTGGCAGGGACTAAAGGTCAGGAGGGTGGAGTCCTCGGGAATGGGGTCAGGGCCGCCGTAAGACAGACCCAGGAGGGCTCCCTGGCCTCTTCCGCCACGTGAAGCCACAGCGGGAAACCTGCAGCCTAGGAACCCGGAAGCAGGTCCTGACCAGACACTGAATCTGCCGCTGCCGATCTGGACCGACCGGCCCCCAGGGCTGTGAGGAATAAATGCTCGCTATTTGTAAGCCACTCAGTCGATGGTGTTCTTTACAGCAGCCCCGATGGGCTGAGACACTGAGTAGAGATGGAAACACTGGTCCTCTTAAAAATATTTTGTATCTGCCGCTTTGTATTATTTATATTTTCATATCCTTTTATGCACACGTCTTTTCTCCCCCCTGCAGGCACGCTGCCTGCGGAGGTGAGGTTTTATCGGCCTCGGACATATTCTGACGGCGATGGCCACAGCAAGGCCGGCCACCCTCCCTCGCCAACGCTAATGTAACTGCACTGGGAAGAGGAGCCGACTTCCATCCACGTGGCGGCTTTCGCCTCACCCTGATGCGACGCGCCACCTCCAAGGAAAAGTACTTGCTTTGAACTGAAAAACAAGGTCACACTAAGACCTAAACTTAAGGCTAGACGCCAGGTGGGGCCTCCCCTCCTGTCCTCAGCGGTGGGGAGGAAAGTACACTGTCTCAGAGCCCTGACTTTGCTGTCAGTGCTGTGACTGGCAATACATCTGATGTCACCCCCGTGCCCCTGACGGAGGGGCCACCTCTGAGCAGCAAGCCCATTGCACAGGAGGATCTCGCCCCTCTCCGTCGATGACAGGAGCCACTAGAGCAATAGACGGGGGAGGAAAACAGAGGTCGCCTGCCACGGCGGGGCACTTGCCATGGGCAGTGGGAAAAATGTCCCTCTAAGGTGGTTATTTCTGGACACACTCAGAAGGAGTCGCCTGTTTATCTTCCACAGTCTGGCCAGTGTCTGGGCCAGAGAGGGCCTGGGCAGAGCATTTCCCCGGCGGCTCGGTGATGAGCAGTGCTGGGAAGAGACTGCACTTCTACTGCTGGTCAGGAAGGGGACCCAAAAGTTAGCCATTACCATCTCTAGACTTCAGTACCAGGTTTACGTTGCAGGCTTATCTAAGAGAGCATTAAAAATATCACAAAATAATGCAAAGCCACGGCCTACCCTACCTCATTTTCTGAACCACATTTCTTCCTGCTAGCTGCCCGTTTTGTAAGACCTGCAGCCAGAGGGGGTTAAGGGGGGAAGGAAAAGCGACTCCAAGGCAAGGTGAGCCCCACCTCTGCCACCTTAGGGCCACAGTTGGAAACCCTTCAGCTAAACACATTTGGTAGTGTGTGGCCAGGTGCACAAGCTAGTTTAAATTATCTTGAGAAGTCCAGTTCGTCCAACTAAATCAGCTCAGAAAACAGCCTAATGGGAGAAAGTAGAGAACTCTAATCTACTGCATGGGTTGCATGCATGGGCCACAATTCATCTTGGCCCTGAGACTCATACAAAGTATTCTTAATTATGCAGTCCTGAGATACCAAATAGTCAGTCTGGTTTGAGATCTGAAAACAAAGCAAAAGAAGTTAATACGAATCTGTGGTAGGTGGAGTTGCAGAGAGTATAACCGACAACTTGAATAGCTATAAATAAATTCATTTAAGAAAGTAAATGGACCCTAAAATTCTTAAAAATGATTTGTTTATCCAAATAGTTTAAATGACCTATTGTTTACCCTGCTACGCAAATCCTTTCTTTTTAGATAAAAAAGTTTGATGCGAAACAACACTTCCCAAATTAGGGATATTTAATTTAAAGAACCATTAATCATACCACCTTCAAATGTAATAATCATAAATAGAAGCAGTTACAAAGTCCTTTATCCTGTCCAGCCTTCATGAGTTAGTCTAGGTGAGACTACAACCCTCTGCAATTATAGGTAACACATTCTGTCTGCCGCTGCCGCTGAATTCGAGAACTGGCCCCAAAGCTTACGGTAAGACCCTATGTCTGTCTCTCCTGACTAAGCCATATTTAATATCCACAGTATGCTTCCTGCCTCTGGCTGTTCTGGTCTTTCCCTAAAACCTAGTACCCGTCTTAAAGCAAGTATTAACTCTGCTTTCTGTGAAAAACGTGTATCCTTGGATGTTCGAACGCAGGGAGAAGAGACGGTTCCCCCACTTGAGTGGTATACTCCGCATATACTCAAGTGTCACCAGTGATATTTATGATTCTGCAAAGCGACATCCTTTCAAGAGACAGGATGGGCCTAGAAAGAACCAGATCTCAAGAGAGATTTGAACTCTAGATTGTTAAGCAATAGGGAACAACTGCATAATTTTTTTATGAGAGATAACCGGATGAGAGTGATATTTTAGGGATATTTGACACATACGACCACGCGTCCTGAAGCAGGAACTGGAACAAAAGACCTGCCCTGAACTCTCTCTCTGCGGCTGCACCGCCTCAGCGATGACAACTAGGCTTCTGTCAGCGAAACCAGGTGTTAAATTCGTCTTCCAAAAGCACTGAGCTGCTTATGCTGGCGGATGCACTCGGCCGCCCGCGTGCGGAAACGTGCCTTGAGAAGGGCCAGACTGGTCGGGGAGGTCGGGGAGGTCGGGGAGCTCCGCGGGCAGTAGGCAGAGCTCCGATCTCAGTCCTCTGGGCTGAGGTCGCTCCATTCTTTCCTTTCTCCAACAAACGTTTTCGAGTATTTACAGCTCTATGGGGAAGTTGGCAAATTTTTAAAAAAGGAACACAAATATGAAGCTTTCTGTAACTTGATCACTTTTTAAAGAATTCGAAAAATTTTGTAGAAAAATGAGGAAATGGAGATGCTAAGGCTAAAAGCTATATAAGACCTGTTCTTTAGGTTAAAATTTCTGATGCATTAGGTATTTAAAAACTAGGTTTTGTTTCTCCCCAAAGTTTCACTTAAAAACGTGATAAATTTACCTACATTATCTTACCATCTACAGCCAAGACTTTTTTGGGTACAAGAGTTGTTACAATTTTGCAAGAATTTTCATCCGGAGCAGAGCGCGTCTAAGCCCCTGGACGTGGGCAGCGTGAGCGACAGGCTCTGCACGCATCTGCAGCGTCTGCCAGGGCCTGGAGGAGGACATGCCAGCTGACAGACACGAGGGGCCTGTCATCCAGGCATCCCACGATCAACTTTCAGAGGTGCTGTGAAACCGTCCAGTTTTAGATCAACCAAATCTTACCTGAGCCACGGCTGCGTGAGCAACAGAAATGGCTGGTTTTACATACTGCGTTGTCAGGGCGCGTGAAACGGCACCTTCGTGCTAATAGCTAATGGGTACAGTGGCGCCATGCATAATCAGACCCCCAGTTCGCAGGCTCTTATGTGAACGGAGATTTTGTCTACCCCTTCCCCCCACACACACTGGGCACGGCACTGCGGCAGACGGAACTTACTCCATATGAGTTCTGTGCACTTCCGTTGCTCTTTTCAGCATAATCTCTAATTTGGGTTTAAACCTTACTTCCCACTGCCTCTCCGACAGGTAGGATGTATGTATTTTCCTTTGTTCTGGAATCAATTTTTCTACTTTTATGGCATTTTGTTTTTTTCTTGGAAAACTAAACTCTTTAAGATAATGGTCTCTCTCTCTAAGAAGTCTTTCCACATTAAGATTTTTACAGACTTTTGGGGGGCGGGGAGGAAACATTAATAATAATATGTTATTATCATTCTCACTTTTGCTTAATCTTAACCGGACCGGGTTGTAACAATTTAGGGAATTCCCCCAGAGACTTGCTATGTTTTTCCTTTCCTTTTTTAAACAGCAGTTTGTACATCAGAATGCATGAACGAGAAATGCAAAACTGGAAACGCATCGCATGAAGTGCTCTGGACACTCTGGCAGCTGCAATTCATCAACATAAATGATTGCGTGTAGCTGCAAAGCTTCTGTCGTAGGGAGACAGAGCACTTCCTAAATTGCTTCCTGCCCCCTTTAATAATCGTCTTAGGTTTTACAACCCACATATCCCAAGATGAAGACACCTTGATGCATACGGAGGTAGAAACGCTCAGGCTTTATGTACGTTACTGGCGCACCCATATGCTGCTCTACGCATCTTCGGATTTGAGGCTTTTTCCCATCTGTCTAGACGTGGCACTAGGCTACTTAGGCAGGAAAATGTGGCAGGAGAGTCAGGAGAGGAAGCTTAGCAATGAACAAGTCAGCTGCCCACTGTCACTTTCCTTTACACCCAAGAAAAGACCTGCCACAGTTCACTGGTGGCCTCTCAGCGGTTTTTCCCAACAGCACTAGGGTAGGAGAGCCTTTTTCTCTGGAGCATCACACTAGAAATTAACTTTAAGATGCACACATTAAATGTGGCCCCAAAGACATTATCATTTGGCAAACAGTATGATTAAGTGTCTTTAAACTATTTTAGATAGATTAAGCCCTGGTATTCTCATTTTTAAGAACACTGGTGCCATCTGCCTTTTAGAGATATCTGAGACATGCTACCAACCAAATGAAGTGTTTCACACGTTTTTATAAAAATCTAGTTTTCTGGATATAGTTGAATTCCAGAGGACTTTTCTAACCAAGATATGAGTGGCACCCTGCTCCCAGGTGCACGTGAACTGCAAAGCCCGCACTCCCTCGGTTGTACCACGCTGCCCTTCACAGAAGCACCTGTCCACGTGAGCCACTTCTAGAAAGCCAGTTTTAAGATTATGCCCATAATGCCAAAATGCTGAGCTGCTTTCCTCCAGGGTTACAAGAACAGCAACTTCTGGTTTAGAGATTATAAAACAGGCTCATTAAAAATCAATAATTTGCATATTTACTAAGCTTTCTGCCCTTATAACCGGTTCCACAACCCAGAAGGGCTGTAGAGACAAGACCGAACTCATTTATAGGCAGCTTCTTTCTGCATACTTGCAATTTCATTAGCTGTCACCAGATGTCCTGCAGTCCCAGCTTTACGAGTAAGGCCACCTGCGGCACACGGAATCACAGCTGCTCAAAGATGTCCATCTCCCAATGGCCGGAACTGTGAATTACGGCTCTTACATGGCAAATGGGGAATTAAGGTGGCAAATGGAATTAAGTTTTCTAATCAAATGGCCTTAGAATAGAGAGACTGTCCTGGATTACCAAGGTGAGCCCAGTGTAATCAGAAGAGGCCCTTAAAAGTGGAGAAGAGGGGCGGAGGAGCAGGTCCAGGTGGCGCAAGGCGAGCACGACCCTGCCCTGCAGGACCGGTCTCGCAGGTGCAGGCCCGGAGGCGCCCAGCCAGGGCGTGTGGCGGCCTGCAGAGGCTGGGAAGGTCAGAGACGCATTCTTCCCTACAGCTTCCTGAAACAAGCACGGGCCAGACGACACCTTGCTTTTAGCCCCGTAAGACCCATTTCCGACTTCTGAACTACAGAGCTGCAGGACAATACATTTGTGTTGTTTTAAGCCACCAGGCTCGTGGCGATTCGTTACAGAAGTCCTAGGTAGCTAACACATCATCTTATTAACGAGGTAGGTTACCACATAACTTGCAGCGCTCGGCTCTCTAAAGGCTACACATTATGGGTAACTGAGAAACAACCAAGAATTTACCATAAAAACAGCGTCTTATTTCAATAAAAATAGCTTTATAATAAAATAGCAAAGCATATGTAACCAAAGAAAAAACAGATAACTTGGACTCCAACAAAATTTAAAAATTTTATGCTTTAAAGCACTGTACCAAGAACATGAAAAGACAACCCACAGAAAATTTCCAAATCATATGTCTGGTAAGGGTGTAGTGTCCAGAATACAGAAATACTTATAACTCAATATACAGACAACGCAATTTTTAAAACGGCAAAGGACTGAAAACGTGTATCTCCAAAGAAGACATACGATCAGCCAAAAAGCACATGAAAAGCTGCTTAGCATCCTTACTTCCTAGGAAAATACAAATCAAAACCAATCCACACCCACTATGATGGCTATTTTTTTTTTATTTTAAAGGAAAATAAAGGCCGGTGAGGCTGTGGAAATAAACGGAGCCTTCACCCACCGTGGACGGGCCTGCAGGGCAGTGCAGCCAGCGAGGGGCACCGTGGGGCTGTCCCTCGGGAAGCTACAGAGCACTGTCCGACGGCCACTTTTAGGTGTGCACTCAGGAGGACTGAAGACACGTGCACGTGCAAACTCGTACGTGGACACTCACAGCGACATTATTCATAGCAGGCAAAAAGCGACACCAACCCAAATTTCCATGAACGGATAAATGAATTAAAAAGTGTGGTATAGCCATACAGAGCAATCGAGTACTCTTACGTCCTACCGTGTGACTGAACCTGAAAACTTTTATGCTAAGTGAAAGAAGCCGGGGGCCAAAGGCCACGTACGGTAGGATTCCGTGAATATGAACTGCCTAGAACAGGCAAATTCATAGGGACAGAGAGTAGACCCGTGGTTGCCAGGAAGGGGAGAGTGAGGCACTGGAACAGACTGGAAGCCATTCAATGTCTAGGCAGGTAAGGGTCGCACTTCACAGTGACTATACCAAAGAACAACAAACGCATACTTTAAAGTGTTGCATCATTCTGTAGATTGTCTCAATTTAAAAAACAAAAGGAGTAGGACCCACCCCCCTAACAGGCATTTAAAGCTAAGAAGAGCGAGCACCCAGGTCGTAACCGTCACCTGTCGCCCTGCCGAGTGAAAGCGACCTTTGCTATTTCACTAAGCCTCGGTTTTCTCTTGCGCCTTTAAGTGCCCCCAAACGCTGCCCTTGATCTTATTATGAACTCAATTCCATTCAAAATACAAACATTGCCTCAGCATTTTTAACTCCTCCCACTGAAATCTGACTTTCTGGAGTGCTTTTTCAGTTTAGCCTCACGTTGCAGCCCATGGACTGGAGTTCTTGTTTGTTCGTTACGTCTCTGGTCCCCTCACCGACCAGCAGCTCCTGTGATCCTACGCTTCCCTTAGCCTCTTTTGAAAATTTTATTTATTTCAGAGCGAGGAAGGGAGAGCGAGAGAGGGGAGAGAGAAACATCAATTTGTTCCACTTATTTATGCACATGTTGGTTGGTTCTTGTATGATTCCGCCACAACTGAGCTACCTGGCCAGGGCCTACCCTTACTCTTTATCAATGTCAAATTCCCCCACAGCCTCCTCCGTAAGTATCTACCTGAGTATCTGTCTCCTAGTTGGGAAGTCAGGCGCTCTTTGCATCTTTCAGTGAGTACTTTAGAGATTACCACTTGCTAGCGCCGATAAAGCCTGACGTTGTTCAATGCCTCCCCCACTCCGGGGAGTACGGGGGCCTCGGGACACTCTAACCCCATTTGGTCATCCTGCTCACAGGGGTATATGTTACTACTGTTGTGTGTTTTAATTCTGGTATTTTCCCTTCAATTTCTTTTTTAAAAACCTCTTTTCTTTGAAATAATTATGGATTTATAGGAGATTGTACAAACATACAGAGAATATCTATGTACAGATAATTTTATAAGTAATATATAATCCCCCAACCTATAATTATAAAGGATATTATAAAATATAATATTATAATCTATTTTAATCTTGTTTGTATTAAAAGTAACATAGAAATTATAGCCCTCTGCTTCGCAGTCAAAAACTTAAAAAGATCAAACAATATCGGTTGTGATAAGCATGTAACATGTTATTACACTGTGCCAGTAAGTCTAAGAATCTATGGAGAAAAACCTGATTAATATATTTATCACCTTTTTATGTTTTTTAGTCAAAGAGGATTCATGTTTCTATTTATTTAGGAGACATTTAACGTTCTCATCAGGTCTTTCCCAAGTTATCTTTAAAATATAAAAGCTACGCTCTACCTCTCAATCAAAGAAGAGTCCCTGCAGCAGAATACAGGGGGATGGCGGGCCGGCGGGGTGCAAAGCCACGCGCCTCCTGTCCCTTCCCCAGAAACGCACAGACCCAGCGCTCAGTGAGAATGCCCGGGGACGGAAGGGTGCACGGGACCAAACGAGGCCCCCTCTTCTCTGCCGGGAGGCACCCGCAGAGCTGTGAGCACGGGGACATTTTTACCCTGAATCTATACTAACGGTCCTTGATGGTTTTGACTCATTTTCTCTGCAGTCTTTTAAAAAACTTTCTAAGTGTATTATTCACATGAACTAAATCATCACCGCCATGCATTCTGCCTAATAAAGACTTATGTCAGCAGTTAGGATACATGGCTGCCTTAAAGCCTGAGTTTTGAATTGCATTTATTGGAAAGTCTCTAGCTAGCACTTACCTGTGTTTATGGCACCATCTTATATATCGTAGGTGCTAAAACAGCTGTGACTAGTGTCAGGTGTGCAGACTTGGTCTCCCAGCCTCATTTTAAGTGCCCTGAAGGTCACATTAGCACCATGCGGGTCTTCGTTAGAGAAGCAGAATCCCAGGCCTCTCGCCAGGCCTGCGGAATAGAATCTGCCTTTTAACAAGACACATTAAAGTGTGAGAAGTGCTGATGTAGGCTGTACTTTAAAAAATTAACCCCCCTGTTCTATGCACCATTAGTTTCATTTCCTTTACCGCATCCTTTCTTTCCATCTTGAAACAGGCCGGAGTTTATTAGTGAAAAATACGTAAGTAAATAAATAATTATAAAAAAAATAAACCCAAATCTCTCCCCACAGCCTACCGCCTTCAGGGACTGACACCTCTTTTACAGATCGGACTACCTCGATTTGGTTTATTTGGTTACCACGCTCTTGGAATAATTCTGTGCCCCTACTCCTTTTACTCTTGATTTGCTTATTTCCTTCTTAAAACTGTGAAACTCGACTTTCACTCCAGCGTATTATAGTTTGTACATAGCACTAAAAAAACGATGCGGACAGTTAACTTTGGTGAGCTTAGACCAACCTTTAATGCGTCCACAGTCCTTGCACTGACTGGAAAGATCTCGGCAGCAGTTGGTGCCTGGTGGCTCTCCCGGGCCCACCTTGTCGTGCACCTACTGGAGGTCCCCTACAGAGCTCCGGGCTCGTGCCCCGCTGGCTGGGTCGGCCTTCACCGGGCCGAAGTGACTGAATGCCTCCCCCAGCACTGTCTCAACCTTGAAAAACAGAAATTGTATATCCCTGCAGAAATCACCCCCAAGTACACACAGACACAGAATTCACAGCGATGAAATGGAACAGGACCTAGTCTTTACTATCAAAAATCACACAAAAGGCCTACACTGTTGAGGAAACAAAATAACAACATAAGCAGATTCTCCTCTCAATTCCGATGACTTTTCTCTTCCTTTTTACTGTGGTGAAACACAACGTGAGATCCACTCTCTTAAAAAAACTTAAGTGCACGATGCAGTGCCGTTAACTAGAGGCCCAGCGCTGTGCAGCAGGGCTCTGGGACGAACTCAGAACATACTCATTTCGTAGAACTGAAACTTTAAACCCACGGAAAGGCATTTGGCACAACAAAGGTTTGAAGGTTGAGATGCTTTAAAATTTCCTGGGCGCCACGGCCCACTCACCTTCCGTGGATTTCGAGCAACCTGCTCACGAGTGATTGGAGATGGTCTTATTCATCAGGTCAGCGTTTTATGAAGAAAAATGAAGAGCATAAAAGAGAAGAACCACAGTGAAGATAGGGGTGTGCTGAGAGGTTAATGTGCTCTTCAGCCCACTCCACACAGATCACTGAACAGCCACACCATCTGTTTATCTGATGCATGCAGAAAGAACTGTCACGCGTCACCTTTGGAAATGGGCCATTACTCCTGCTGACAGATTATGAATCGTGGAATGTGGCCGGCACCTGGCCAGACGGGGAAGAGTTCATAAATCAGACTCGAAAGAGGAGTACCTGACTCAGATCCTTGAGTTCTCTAATAGGATGAAAAGGACATATAGGGATGGAATCAGCTGGAGCCCACGCATGCATGCGGGTGTATTGGGGGAGTGGGCAGAGTGTGATTTTCCACAGGCCTTTGTTAAGGGTCTACAACGAAGTACTTTTGTTGTTGTTTTTTGAGGGACTGAAGAGTTTTGCTTCATCATGACATGGGGCGGAGGGTAGTTGGGATAAAGATTTTGGTCTTGAGCAGGAAACTGGCTTGACCTTCCAGATAGGAAGAGAGAAGAGGTCAAGTCATTGAAAATTATAAATAGTTGATTCTTAGGAGTCAATGTTTGCTTATTTTACAAATAATCTGGAAAACCGGTCCATAATCTAGAAAACAGCCAAGACGTGGTAGTTTATCCTAGGCAGATCATTAAATAGATGAGAATAAATTAAAAGAAGGGTTTATAAATTTTGGAAAATAGCCAGGAAAGTGCCAACTACAATAAAATGTTGACACGCAAATGCCCTTGAAAAATAATCTAAACCATTTGTAAGTGGGTGGACTCAGAGTATCTTTTTATGACGTAGGAATGAAACTCACAAGTAATTTTTTAAACTATTATTTGAAAACATGTTCCACTGAGTCCCCAGTTTCATCACACCTGGTACAAGTTTAAAGCCTTAGAAAATGAATTCCAGGTGCCTTTGTACTTAGTCTGCTGACAAAGAATGTTAACAGTCTTGTTCTGATTTTCCAGTGTGATGTTATCTCACGATTTCCTTCAAACAGGTCCCCAAAGGAAATGACTGTCAGACATGTATCTCAGAGAAAAAGTGACTCAATAATTAATCCTCAGTGAATTGTCAGACCATCTTTAAACCAGCCAAGAGCATTATAAACAATACACATCCTGAAATATAATTTTCTCTGCCTTAGAAAAGTGATTGTATTGTAAGGTTTCTTATGAGAACCTGTCTTTAACACTCAGGCACGAGCGGCCGAGTCCCTTGCCCTGTATGTAAGGCAGGTAGGTTGTCGTGTTTTGTACTGTAAGGAAAACCCTCAGGACACGTGACATGTAGAAAGTGACACATGCTCAAATCCACAGGGATTTTAAGTTCAGTATAAATATGAATATTCCATATAAATATATAAAGAATGTTGGAAGTCAGTAGGCTTATCAAATGCATTTTAGAAAAAATAACTGTTACAAAATTCACTATGTTGATATAGAAAAACTGCATGTAGAAAGATGGGTAAGAGCTGCATCTTGAAGGGAAGCTAAGCAGAACATTCCAGCCTGAAAGCTGCCACTGGGGCATACTGATTACCTTGAGCGGGAGACACCGGAGAAAGGGCAGACTCACAAGGGCTCTCTGAACTCCTCCTTTCTACCCAAGAGCAGGGCATAAAATTTCCCATGACAAAGGTGTCCTCTCTGCAGCAGGAAGAGGAGAACGTCCTTATCACTGGAGACCGAAGTTAGTGCCCAGATGAATCCATACAGACAAAACCACTAAAATACCTCCCATCTTCATTCGTTTCCTCCGTGTGTTCCTAGCTCACTTTCCCACAAGTCACCACCACCAGCCCAAACCCCCTTTCCCTTTGTCTCGACACATCTCCACAATTTATCGTTCTTTGCTAAAATAGTGTATGAGCTCTCGGGCTCACCTGCTTCTTTGGGTCTCATTTCTTAATGTATGAAGGCTTCCATGTACACACAGAAATGTTAGCATTAAGTTAGCTTTTCTCTTGTTAATCTGTCCTTGGTTAGTTTAATTTGCAGGCCCCACCACAGAACCTGAGAGGGAAGAGGAAAAGTCTTTCCTCCCCTGCAATCCTTTCTTTTTTTTAATGCACATTTTATTTTTACTTTTTTTTTAAGATTAAAAACATTTATTTATCTTTTAGAAAGAGGGGAAGGGAGGGAGGAGGACAGGAAGAGAAATATCAATGTGTGAGAGGTACATTGATCGGTTGCCTATCGTGTGCCCCCAAACAGGGACCCAGCCCGCAACCCAGGCATGTGCCCTGACTGGAAACTGAACCGGTAACCTTTCAGTTTGCAGGCCAGCACTCAATCCACTAAGCCACACCAGCTAGGGCCTCCCCTGCAATCTTAAATGGATGAGTATCATTTGAGTAAGATATTTTGAGTATGAAGGAGCCACTTGTTAACTTCCCTAAATCTTCGAAAAGCAGAGAAGACAGATAGAAACAATATATTTTTGATGTGAGCTAATACAGCACTAATACAAAATCCAGAAAATGTAGTTATTTAAGATAACTTCAAGAATTATGAAATAATTTGTGATAAATTTGACTAAAGGTTGTAGGAGATATAAACTAAAAATGATAAAACATCCCTGGTTGGTGTGACTCAGTCATTGAATGATGGACTGCAAAGCAAAGGGTCGCTGGTTCGATTCCCAGTCAGGGCACATGCCTGGGTTGCAGGCCAGGTCCCCAGTAGGGGGCGCGTGAGAGGTGACCACACATTGATGTTTCCCTCTCTTTCTCCCTCCCTTCCCCTCTGTCTAAAAATAAATAAATAAAATCTTTAAAAAAAATGATAAAACATTGCTGAGAGAAAAAAGTCCTAATCAAATGGAAAGACAGACAGTGTTCTTGGGCCATACGATTCAATATTGTTAAAAAGATTGAAGTAACAAGACCTGTCCTACCTTATTCCAAGACATTATAAAGCTACAGTAACCAAGGCCTTGTGGTATTGGGGCATCCATCATCATGCAGGTCAGTGGGACAGGACGGAAAGTCCAGAAATACACCCAACACAGAACTAAACAATTACTTTCAACAAAGATTCCTAAGTGATTCAGTGAGGAAAGGAAAACATTTTCAACAAATGGTTATTGGAACCATAAGATAGCCATGTGAAAAATATAAACATCAAGCCTAATTCATCGTTTACCAAAATTAACTTGAAATGAATCATAGATCTAAAAATAAGAGCAAAACTATAAAACTTCTAGAAGATAATGTAAGGAAACATTTTATTGAGCTTGGGTTAAAGACTTCATACACAAGAAATAAAAAGCATTAGTTATAAAATTTTAAAAATCAATATACTGGATTAAAATGAAAAACTTCTGTTCTTCAAAAAAGACTGTTAAGAACACTGTATTAAGTGAGATAAGCCAGTCCGAGAAAGACAAATACCATATGATTTCACTCATATGTGGATCTAAGAAATAAACCGAACTAACAAGCAAAATAGAGACAGACTCACAGATAGACAGCAGGACGACAGCTAAAAGGGGGTGGTTGGGGTGGAAGGACTGAGCAAAAAGGAAAAAGGACTCGTGGATGTGGACGACCACGCGGTGGCTGCGGGAGCAGGGGGGGAAGCAGTACAAGGGGACTACATGGTAATGGAAAATAATACAATAAAAATTTTTTAAAAAATAAAATGAAAAGGTAGCCACAGACTGGGAAAGATACCTGTAAAACATGTATCACCAAAGGACTTGTATGTAGAATATATACAGACCTATAACTAATATAAAGATCAACAATCCAATGAAAGATTGGCAAAAGATTTGAACCATATTTTTCTCAACTGTGGTATCACAGACACTGTGGGTCAGATAGTACTTTCCCTGTGGGAGGCGCTCCTGTGCACTGCAGCATGTTCAGCAATGCCCCCAGTCTCCCGCTGATAGATGCCAAGAGGCCCCCTAACAGCGACAATCCCAAAATGCCTTGAGACATTGCCAGTGGGCCCATGGGAAGCAGTCATCCCAGGTGAGACCCACGGCTTTGAACAGCATTTTACCAAAGAAGACACACAAGTGACAAGTAACCCTGGGGGTGTTTGATAAAGTTATATAATATACAAATGTTAAAAAGATAGAAAATAAAATGGGGACATCTGCAATAGTATCATCAATAAAAAATAAAGAAGAAAAGCAAATATAATGAAAGGTAAGCTTTCACATTCAACTACGACAACAATCTTTTAGAAAATTTCAGAAAATTTCTCAAAGGAATGAAAAAATTTCGAGATAAAATAAGTAAACACACACATAAGTACATGTCAGAAGATAAACTACAAACGATTTATAATATATGTAAGTTCAGTTACACTAATAAAAAAGAGTTTGTTCACATCACTGAGAAGAGGAACAATGAAAGAGAAATGGGCAAAGACAATGAGTAGGCAATTCAAAAAAATTTACAAAGCCTCCAAGTGGAAGAAAAGATGCTCTATTTCCCTAATAATTTAACAATAATTTCCCTAATCATGAAATTAAAATGAAAATTTTCGCCATCAGGCAAAGGAAGTTCATTTTGGCAAGGATGTGAATCTACTTGTTAAACTAGTCCCGTGACTCGGCCACCTCACTTCCGGACACGGGCCCCCCTGGCCACTCCCACAAACACAGGTGCCAGGGTTTTGGCTGCACTGTGATAACGAAAACCCAGACAGACATAACCCACGGACGTGTCAAACTGGCGCTGGTTTAGTAAGTCATGGTAGCTCCACACAACGTGATGCTCTGTATGCATTACACAAATTGGTTGAGTGTGTGTTCATAAAATAAGGTAATATATGTAATAATACATAATGTGTTTAAAGTGAAAAAAGTATAGAAGAATATGTTTATTATGACCATATTTTTGGTTAAAAATATACACAGAGTAACAAAGGCATAATGTTCTAGGAAGATAAATACCAAATTTTTAGAAGCAGTTACCTATGGCAGTTAGAGCGTGATAGGACTTCTAATTTTTATGGTGCATGTGTCTGTACTGTTTCATTACTTTGACAATATAATTTTTGCAAAAAACATTTTTTAATGTGTATTTTGAAGGGTATTTATTTTTTTTAGGAGCTCACAATGAAAGGCATGGAATGTAAGCGGCATGGGAACTTGAAAAGAATTTTGCAAGATTTTCTATAACAGGAGGCAGAAAGTAATATACAGGGGTCCAGCAAAAATAACGCCCCTTTTTTATTATAAAATCTTTTATCACAAAATCATAAACATGTAATTCTGTAATACAACAGTATCACCCTCAAGCACACCACATGACATTTTAGGTGAAGCGTTCAAATTAAAACTATAAATTATTATACCCATGTTATTACCCTACTAACCACAGTCAAACAGGCGTTACTTCTGCCGGACCCTCTAGTGTGCGTTTCTTTAAATGATATGCTATATAGTATTTTACACCGGAGGTAGACGCTCTGTGGTAATTACTAATCTATAAATTATAGCAGTGTTGCCTTAAGTTATTGATTGCCCTCCTAAGTACAAGTAACTGAAAAGAAAAAAAAAACTATACCTTTCCACCTGAATACAGTATTTGGAATATTTATATATATGCAAAATAGGTCATATTTCATCCACGTTGTCATCAATTTATCTAATTCTTGACATGATACGCAATTTTTAATGATGTGCAAAGTTACTCTGGAAGTACTCTATCCAAAATCATCCAAGCACGAATAAGACCAAAAGTTATAATGACACTAAATATAATAAAAACTTAGGCAACATTCCCCCCTTTTCTGTCACAAAACAGACACCTAACCTGGGCTCACAAAAACAGCATGGGCGGCAACTGAGAATTTCCTGCAGCAGCTTTTGATCCGTGGTGCCACCAAGCTCGACACATCCCCACGGCCTTTTCCAAGGAGCCAGCTGGCTGCCCGTGCCACAGTAAATCATCTCACGCGTGCAAAGGCTGAGACAGCCTTAGAAGCCAGGTGGAAAGTCTGCCTCTGTCTCTCCACGCCGAGGGACTCGAGTGCCTGACCGTCATCCCAACTCATCCCCTTCAGCGTCCAAGATCAGAACCATTCCTGGCGTCCGGCGTCGCTAGCGGAGCCCCCGAGGTCTCTCGTGGTCCGTTTCAGCGGACTCAGCGAAGGACGCTGGAATGGCTCCGCTGGCAGGGCCTGCTCACTTACTAACAAATGTGCTGTGCCTCCCACTAAACGCACTCGCTGGATCGGTACTGCAGACCTCTTGTATGACTGCCTTCCTATGAGGCCCCGAGCCGCCGTAACAGTTGGTATTTGAAGGGTGTGGATTCAGCTAAGGGAACGGTTCATTGTTGGTGGCCTGTGAAGGAATAATTGGACCCATCTACAATCTGATGATGATAGAACATACTTTGTTTCTTTACTAGGAGCGAGTCAGTAGCACTGTTACATATTTGGGCTCTTATCCAGGTGACACCTTATTTGTTCTGAATTTCTATTAGGCAAACAGTATTTTGAAAGGTCTGGAAAATGTTTAAAAATCACCCATAATCTTTTTACTCTAACTCAATATATCTCCTACTTTCAGTCTACATGCATATTATGTGATTTTTTTTTTGTTTTGCATAGTGCAGTCACAGCATAAGCAATTTTATATCTGTTTTTTAAATTTATTTTCCTAATGAATAACTCTTTCTCACTGAGAGAATTTCTTCTTCATCATGAGACAGCACCCACTTCGAGAGGGACAGGAAGGGAATTATTTTAATCTAATCGGGCGCTTCTAACCGTGGTCTTCTGTTCTCTTGGAGATACTGGGGTCTCAGCAGGGGCGGAGGTCTGCGTTTCCTGCCACATTCCTGCTGGGATGCTCAGGGTTTTAAGGGTCTGGGGTAGATGCCTGCTCATGGTTTTTATCGTTCACGTAATCTCTACTGTCACTGTGGTTATCTGACCCTTTCGCTTCCAGTGCGCTTTTTTGTGCCCTCTCTTTTCTCTTTTTGATGGTCTACTGCCTAGTGGTTTCTTGCTCTCTTTAATTTTAACAGCCCATTTCTTGACTGCTTAACAATGTTGTAATTTTTCATTCCTCCTTTGATCATTTTTATTTCCTTCATTTGACTTCCTTAGATACTGCATTATTCCACTTATAGCTTTTTGAGTTCTTAAAACTGATTTCTTTCATTTTAGAATGCAAGTATTAAAAGCTATATATTTTCCTGAGCAAACTTTACTGTATTCTGTGATATGCAGGTTTTTTTAAGCAATTATTAAAATGCATAAATATTTCCTTTGATTCAAGAGTAAGTGCTTAAGAGTAAATTTGTACTTTCTAGAATGTGTTATTATAAATTTATGTATTATAGTTTTTAATTTTATGGTACTGGGTCAGAATGTGGAATATAGTATTTTTATTTCAGAGTAGAAATTGAATTTTTTGATCACTTAATATTCAATTTTATAAATTTCCAAGGTGATTTTAAAAATGTATCTGTTATCATAAAATTTTAGCGATAGTCATAGACAGTTGACCCTTGAATGTCGTGGAGGTCAGGGGTGCTAACATCCCCACCCCCGGCACAGTAAAAAATCCACGTATAATTTACAACTTCCCCGACTTAATTAAGTGTAGTGTTAGTATTTCATATGTTTATCTATCATGTAAACCCTGGTAATTATTTTTCAGATCTTCCACATCTGTCTGTCTGTTTCCTTGTTCTGTCATGGACTGACAGAGGTTAATTACAGCCTGTAGCCATTACTGTGTTTCTGTCAGTTTATTCTTTTACTTTGCTATAATTTATGTTTTATGGACTATGGTACAATAGTATTAGAGTATATACTTATACCCTCATTATGCCCTTTAATGTTATAAATTCCTCTTTCATTTTATATCTCTGTCGTCTTAGTTTATCTTGAACCCAGCTTTATCTAACACAACTCTCAGAAACAGCTTTATTCTCGTTAGTACTTCTAACTTGGTTAACACCTCGCCTTTTTCGGTTCCTTTGCTTTAAATGGATCTCTTATAGTCAGCATATAGATTTTCTTTTTTACTCATTCTTTAATAGAAACTTTTAAAACTAGTTTTGTTCACTTTTATGTATGGTTTTGTTTTTGGACTGAAGTTGGCAACCATACAACATACGTTCTTACACATAAACATGTCTTTCCATCTTCTAGACAGAAAGTTTCTAGAGAGGTTCACGCTTATTAATTTCTGAATCCTTTGCAGGCCTTCGAGCTGTGTGTCAGGACTGGATTGAAAATATTCTTGTTACCTGGATTGTCCTGAGATGTCAGAGCAATGAACCTCCAGTGGTGGAGTCTAGAAAGTGATCCAGAGTGCAGAGGTGACAAATTTGGGACAGGCGTCACCCTGGCTTGCCTAGGAGCACAGTCCGCAGTCGCTACACCCGTCAGCAGTGTGCACCTGCTGTGTCTGTGCTCGCCACAGGCGAGTCGGAGAGGCGCACTTTGGTTAATAAGAAATAAAGCGCCGTCCTCTCCTTTTGAGCCGCCGAGCCGTTGCCACCAATCAATCTGGAGGCAGCTCCAATTTGGAACGAGGTTTTAACCGCCCTACTTGCTTTTCCTGGATCAATGTGATGGCTGAAACAGCAATAAAAGAAAAATTCGAACGAGTTTAAAATTCAGTGGAACCATGGATGCATGGACCTGAAAAAGAACGGCACCCAAAGTCACTCCGTCCCTTCCTGTTCCCGTCTCACTGAGCCTCCTGTGATCTCTGCGGGGGGGCCCCCTCCCTCTGCCGCTCCCTGCTGGTTTACACTGTAAGCTCGTCTTCCTGAGTGTCCTGTGAGGGACGTATTTCTGAATTCTTTAAAGCAATCTTTGAAAGGATGAGACTGCGGCCATCGGATTGTACTCCTGGACTAGGCTCAGTTAGAGTTTTTAAAAGGAGTCAAGGCGACTGTTGGCTCACCTGTCCCACCTGCAGTGAAAGTGTCACCTTCAGAATCCAGAAGGGGATGGGGACATGCTGGTGGGGGATGCTGCTAGGTTTCCTTTGTAGGAAAAATGATTATATTTTTAAAAACAGGCATGTATGCTTAGGCCCTATTTTATTAAGTGATAAACTATGCTTCTAGCTACAAGCCGAAAGCACAATCACGGCTACAAACAAACCCAAATGCTAGGCCAGGGGGAGCTGTGCCGAATGGATGCTGAGTGGTTACCAGAAGGAAGTGCAAGAAAAACACATGGTCCCTTTTTTTTTTTTTTTTAATCTCAGAGAGAGAGCCAGTGGGCTAAGGAAAGGAGTATCTACTCCATCCCACCCCCCTCCTTTTAGTACTAAGGAGAACCAACTTTGAAAGGTCGTGAAACATGGTCTCTATGACCACGGGTCACCATCTTAAGTAGTTTTCAAGACTGTATGGGTAATCACTTCACAACAGATAAAAAGATAAAAGGATACTGCCTTCTGAAATAAATAGATATCAAGTCAATCAAGCTTTGCATTCTCTTGTATGAAGCAATTATGACAATAAGTTAAAATTAAAACAAAAGTTAAAAGAACTGGAGAGGGTAGTAATGAGGGAAACAAGAATGTATCAGGGAGCTGAAAAAAGATACATGGGTGCATTCTTCATTCTGTGCTTTAATTAGCTTTACTAGCAACAAGCAGAGAAGATAGAGAATGTCCTTTATTTCTAGAACCCTGTAAGGTTGTAAATTTCACTCTAATAACTCTGAAACAAAGATTGGAAAGAAATGCAGCAATCTGGAGTTCTAACATGATATGCATATATACTTGAAAGAAACTAAACAAATTCGAATCCAGGTAAATGAACATTTTTTTCTTAGTAATTGTCAAAAGAAAATAGCATTTGTTGCCCAATTCATTTATATACTTTGGGTTCCTGTATCCTTTATCATTCTTCCCAAGTTAAATCTCTAGACTTTGCAAAGTAACTGTCAGGTCATTCACTGGTGATGACCGAATGGCCGAGGGCAGCCTGGCTACACAAGGACCCTTGGACGTGCGCTGAAACTGCTGATCAAGGGAGGGTCTCCTTTGCCAAAGTTTTCACATTCTGACAGAACCGACATTATCATTCAAGAGACAACACCTGCCCCCAGTCTTTTCTTTGCATTTAAATTGAAAAGGGAAAAAAGCTAACAGGCTAAGTGTGATAGACATCTGACAAAGATTCAGATCTTTGAATAAAAATGGGTGATTTAAAATATCTACTCAGATTATTAGGTTCTTTATGTCAAAAGGCTCGATTTCCTCCTCTTTACTTGTAGAAGACGTACGGATAGCCATGGAAATAAAGTCCGTAGGGCCCTACCAGGCTGTCGCGGTCTGGAGAATTACCACTTCTCTCCCTTTGTCCTACACACAGCAGCTCTGTGTGGCTTCTTTTCCTTACTATTATTCATAACGCTTTCTAAACAAACTCCCTCTCCTGCTAACGTGGTAGATCTCATGTGGAACAGACTGTAAACCCAAAGTTTATAGACGGGGTTTGCCACAAGTGTGACCCACAACAGTTTTCTGGAGGCGACTAACGAGTATATCATCTGCGCACAGCCTGTCAGAGTTTCAACGAGGGGACGGAGTTGGAAATGCATGGCTCGAGTGGCACAGGGAAAGTTGCGACTGGTAGGAAATATGCCGAACACATTTCTAACCCCAATTCAACAAAAACTCAACAATCTCTCACTTCTTTCTTTTCTTTTTTTTTTTTTGATCCAGGTCCATAGGCTCTGGGCGTTTTGGGGAAACAAAACCAAACAAAAGAAAACTATCCATTTCCTATGGCATTAACAGTCTGGGCAGAAACCGCTTACAGTCCCGACGTTCATATTTTCCTTCATGCAGAATAACAGACACTGATTTTTAGCTGGGCACACAGTGTCTGTGAATAGAGATAACATTTCTCAGTCCCCCTTTCTACTAGGTAGTATGTCCGTGAGATAAAGTGCCGGCGAAAAAGGTATATGCAGAGGTGTTATAGCGACTTAAGGGAATTTTCCTTAAAGAGGCAGCTGATGCTTTTGCTCCTTTACTGCTACGCTGCTACCTGGACCGGCCGCCACCAGAGGATGAAGAGCCACCTGGGACCGGTAGAGGGGCAAGGGGGGCTGTGCCAGCGTCCCAAACGACTGTGTGAGGTGGGGCCACCAGGTCCTGTACTGAGCGAGCGTAAGAAATTCATTTTATATCCCAAATCAACCTGAAGATTTCTTTTTCAATAATATTTAAAAATAAATTAAGTTTGCTACCCAACTCTTCAACTGCTGAATGATTTTTCATCTTACACAAGGGTGAGATTTAGAATGAAACCAGTGTTTTTCTGAATCTGCTCAATGTCTCCCCAGCCCCTGCGTCTCCACCTGGGATACCTGTGTTCCTGTTCGGTTAGACCCTTTCCGCGCATCCCCGGGAGCCAGTGCAAGGTGTCCTCACTGGCCCCACAGTCACCCCAACTCATCCCTCCTGCCTCAGAAGAGTAAGCTCCAGTTTGCAAACATACAGTGATTTTTAGAAGTGATTAAACGAGCCTGGGTGCAGCACAGGACTGACACATCGGCATGGGGTGACTTGTGGTCTTTTTACAATATGGCAGCCAGGATATTTTTTGGTAAAATATAAGTCAGATATGTTATCCATGGCTCAAAAAACCCTTCACTTCAATTCCATCCCAACAACAAGTAAGAAACTGAACTGAAAAAGCAACAACTCTTCTTTGCTCCATATGAGAAGTGAGGTCAGAGGTCAACTGCTGCCCCTAACACTGGAGAGACCACGAGGTGAAGGGAGAGAATCAAACCTTACTGGAGCTGAACCCTGCACGGACAGTGCTGTTGGGAAACCGGTGATGATGAGCTGCTAGTGGCTTCGTGTGGACACATCTGAGAGATAAAAACTCCAGGGGGCATCCTTTGGGAGGAACTATTTAACCACAGCCCAGCCTGCTGGGGGAAGGGAAGCACCCAACACCGGCCCGCGTGAGCCACCCTTTCCCACCAAAGTGCGGGCTGCGGCGGGGTGGGGAAGAGCAGATAAGCACGTGTGAGGTGCACAGTCCAGGGGCTCAGGCTCGCTGTAAGACTGAGACCTAATCACAGGACTACAGGTCCCCTGCCCCGCCTACCATCACAGTGCTAAAGGCCTGTTTACAGCTGCTCCTTTTACCTAGTATATCATATCCGGCTATCAAGAAAAAACTATAAGGTATACTAAGAGGCAAAAAGCACACACTGAAGGGACCGAGCAAGCATCAGAACCGGACCCAGTTACAGTAGGGGTGCAGGAATTTAAAACTATGATTAATATACTAATAATTCTAATGGATAAAGTACGTAGCATGCAAGAACGGCAGGGAAATACAAACCAAGAGATAAATTCTAAGAACGAACCAAAAAGAAATGCCGGAAATAAAAACACACTGTAGCAGAAACAAAGAGTGGCCTCAACGGGCTCATTGGTGGGCTGGATGCGGCTGCGGGAAGGGTCTCCGAGCTTGAGGCCGCCTCTGTAGAAACCTCCTCCAAGCCGAAAACAAGTGAAAAAAAGACTGAAAACAACAACAGGAACAGAATATCCGAGAACCAAGGGACAACCCGAAAAGGTGTAACAAATGGATATTGAGAATACCAGGAGAAGAAAGAGAGAAAGGAACAGAATACTCTGTTGAAAATAGTGACAACCAGGAATTTGTCCCAAGTTAATGTTGGACACCAAACCACAGACCTGGGAAGCGCAGAAAACACCAAGTAGGATAAATGCAAAAAACAAACAAACAAACAAAAACTCCAAAACTACATGTAGACATATTTTCAAATTACAGAAAATAAAAATACAGAGAAAACCCTGAGAGAAGACAGAGAGAAAACTTTAAAATTCCCATCTTACCCGCAGCAAAGGTCCAAGTCTTTAGGACCCTTGAGTCCACAGAGGGACCAGACGAGTAGGTAAGAATCCGCTACTAGACAGAAGGAGCACCAGGCATTTCCGTGTGAATCTTACCAAACTCTATCCACTAAAAAAGGGAAATGTCCAGGCTTAGGAAAAATTATGAGGGAAAGTGTTCAGGTGGTAGGGACGATTCAGTACTTTCATTATTTGTGGTCTTACTGTTATTCTGTCTTCTTTCAGGACTCTTTGTTTGAACATGAGTACAACAGGTCCTCAAATGACATTGTTGTTTTGGTTCAATGTGATTTTGTTAAAATGCTGATGACATGCCCCAGAAACTCAACTTTTGTTTGCGTCAATTAGCCTGTGGTGAAAATGGGTTTCGTTAGACATCATTCCCCTCTAAGTCACAGAACCTATTGATGGCAAAGAGGACTTGCTGTAGTTCATTTACCTACTTATCTATTGGAGAGTATTTGGACTTTAACTCACACGGAAATTCTATTTTAAAAAGATATTGGTCAATGTTAAAAAAAAAAAAAGACAAAACCTTGTAAAAATTAGGAGTCTATAGAGTTCTGAGTTTTTGTCCCTGAATCTGCAGCTATCTGAAACAGAAGGAGTTAATACCTTAACAATGTAAAGTGCTTTTCATTTATTATCTTAGCTGAATTTTGCAACATTCCTGCCTGGGTAAAGCACTTGCTTTTTGCCTGACACACCTGTGGTGTGATTTTCACCATGGTTTTAATTTCTTCCTCTAATTTGGCATTTTATCCTAGATGACTTGTACGTGCCACCAAACACTTTGCAGAACAACAATGGCAAGAAAAAAAGAAAGAGAGCAAGGAGACTCTCGCATTGGAAACTCAGGGACTGAACGGGAGACGTGGGTCGAACTAGGTCCCCTGAGTCCAGGCCCACTTCTGCTCCATCATGTCCCCTCTGCGTCCATCCTATTTCCATTCCCTTCCTGCCCAGAATCCTGAGCTCCCGAGCCCCGGGAACCAGCAGAGAGCACGGGGCTGAACGCGCAGCAGGTCCTCAGTAAGCCTCATTGCAGAGATCAGTTTCTCGGCATTCTAAAGCCTAAGCAATTTTTATCAGCCCCTATTTATCTTTTTGACAACCTCACTTCAGCTAGAACTCCTGGGTAGGGGCAAAGTTCAAAAAGATGGGCCAAATAGATAGGATGAAGTTCTCTGGATTCAGAGAGGCTAAAGAAAACCTCGTGCACTGTCTATGGAACTGTGGATGCATGTCAGAAGGCTTATTTATTTCCTAGTCATGTTTCTGTTTTTTTCCCCCACCCTAATATATATGTTGCTCATATCTTTGCTTCAGGGAATCAAATATACTAAAAATATATGACCAAAATTTGTCTACCTTCCCCCCACCACACACACCCCAACCTCAC
>PVJD01014440.1:0-29128 GCA_004026545.1 Mormoops blainvillei
CAATGTGCTTCAGACACAGCAACATCTTCTGAGGCCCTTCTTTCCAGAAAGTATAGGTTGAAAGAAGAAGGTGGCAGGAAAGAAGAGGGGGAGAGAGAGGGCACTAATAGACATGGATACCTATTTTGTGCAAGGTGCTGTCATGCTAATCTCATGATAACATTTTGAGGGAGCTACTTTCTGATCCCACATTCCCTGAGCATTTACCATGTGTCAGGCACTGTGTTAACTGCTCGGAATCCCCCAGCCGCCCTGAGAGAGAGGCAGTTACTGCGCCCATGTTACAGATGGGGGTGGGGGGTGCTACGAGAGGCTGAATAACTTGCCTAAAGTCATGCAGCAGGAAAGCGTCAGCACTGGAATCCAAGTGGTCAGTGGGACACACAAGCTAGTGTCACTTGAAGCCCTTGAGCCTTACACATGCACAGCGTGCGGACCCACAGCACTTGGAATGATCATGGTTCTTTTCTGCAGAAAATTTATCTACATCAGAGATGATAATTTGGTAGATTTATTTCCACTATTCCTTGGGCCGTCCCTGTTACTCCGGATCTTTGAGGGTCTAAAGTTCCACGTTTACTCGAGGATGCAGAGACTACACACTTGCTAGAGGAACATGGCTGTAGAGGGTAGAGGTGGCGGTATTCACGGGCCGGTGCTTTGGGCCGTGTGTTCACGCCATGGACCACTCGATTCACAAAGGCCTAGCCAGGTTCCAACCTGTGGGAGGCAGGTTTCAGAGAGGGGTAAGAGCAAAATGTAATCCTAAACCCAGCGATGGGTACTTAGTAAAATGTCCAATACATCCTTGACTGCTTTTTACTTTTCAAATTATTTTCATTTTAATGTTTTATATAATGTTTAATGTTATTATATCCAATAATGTTTTATTATTATACTCAATGTGTTGGCCCTCAGGAAAAATTTCTTGTTGGTTTGAGGCTCTCTGGCACTAGCAGAGATAGTTTTCTCTTCTCCTGGGAAACAAATAGGATGAACAGACTGTGGCTTCTGACTAGAATCCTAAACAAGGGGTTCCAAGAACCCCGTGGGGCTCCATTCCCAGGAGACACATGACTATGAGAGGAGAAAAGAGAACATCCACAAAATCTCTTGCTCGAGGCTGCTTTACTTAGAGATTACTCTAGTTTGCTTTTCCCCACATTAGATTTAAGCACTTACTACTGCCTGTAGGGGCCTCCCATTGATGCTGCGGTTGGAACGAACTCCTCTATGCCCACCCTTCCCCCAGAGGCCCGTGTCATAGGGGCTTTCAGGACTCTCTGGACCATCAAGCAGGTCTAGAAAATGTCAAATATTGCCCAGCATTTTACTTGCGAGGGGGTAAAATGCCAGTGAGATGTTCTGACTGGCTTCTTTCCATGTTCCATGCATTTTCCATGTTCTTATGATTTGAATTTAAAAAATCAAAGTATAACCTTGTCCAGAAAAAGGAAGCCGTCCCTTGTTTGGACGACCCGAAGACAGATTATTACGACAAGTGTGTGTGTGTATCTGTACGGATATGCGTACCTAGGTCCACCTTTGTACTGTTTTAATGGTTAGAGAGGACACGGGAAAGAAAGGCTGAGTGCTGACTTAACCCCGACGGCTCTTTCATGGTTGAGCCAAAACTAGAACCATTTCTTTGGATTTTCAGCCAACACCCTTTACTGGTAAACTTTGCTTGCCTCACACCTACATCGCTGTCTGGGGGTCTTCTGCCCTTAGACAACTGCGAACCACTGACCAATGGCTCTGTATTGCCTCTGAGAATTCCTCAGTGCTCTGGGTGAGCCCACCTGCCCCATAACCTCAGTGCTCAGCTGCACCCAAGCTTGATTCACTCCCTCTTCTTCTTGGGCTTCTCTTCAGAGGTCCAGACCTTATATCCAACCCCGTCTTGGCTTCTCCACCTGCTAGCTCAGCTCCTCCATTACTGCTCCCCATCTGCCCAAGTGCCAGATCACAAACCTCATGCAGTTCTTGAGCATTTTTCTCCTTTACTCCCCAAAGCCAAGCAACCGTTCAGTACTGCCCACTCGCCCTCCTAAACATACTGGGAACCCGCTCCTATCTCCTTGTCTGCATCGCCATTTCCCTCGTCAGGCCACCCTCCTCTCTCACCTCGGTTAGTACACTCCTCTCCCAACGGCTCCACCTGCCTCTGCCCTTTCCCCTTTTAATCCAATCTCTGCCTTGAACTGGAGTGAGCTACTGAGAACACAGATTTGATCATGTCCGTTTTCTGCTGAAGTCCCCCCAGTGGCTCCTTACAATGACTTAAAAGACCCTCTGTGGTTGGCCTCCGCTTCCCACACCAGCCCTGGGGGGCAGCCCCGGCCTGCTTCACAGCGTCCTCCAGCTCTTTGAAAGCTCACACTTTCTCTAGCGTGTGGCCCTTATCATATGCTGACTGCTAGTGTGTTTCAGGTCTAGCCAGAGACCAATTTCCTGAGGCCTCCAACTGGATTGGATTCCCTTCCCGGGTCCCCTGGCACTCTGAGCTTCCCCTCTTGCAGCATTGGTCACATTCTACAACCTCCTTTCACCATACTTATGGCTCTGCCCCGGTCATCACCGTCTTCCCAAGACCTGCCACACTACCTGATGTCACTAAACACTCAATGAGTAATGAACAATAAGTTAGAGCCCCAGGTGTGTACGATAGTGCTACCTTAAGTTACTCTGTTTTATTACATTTAACTGAATAACATCAAGATTATTGACCATTCCTAACTAGCTATTCATGGTTGAATTGCTATTTAATATTGATGATATTAAATATTAATATCACCTCTTTGGCTCTTAATATCCTCATCTATAAAATTCAGAGGCTACATACCATGATCTACAAGGTTTTTTCCAGTTCGAACAATCCAAGGAGTGAAGAAATTCACTCCAAACTCTATTAGAGTGCTCGAATTTCTCACCTGCATTTTTGTCTTTGGGGATGACCCTGACAACTTTAAAACAAAGATTAGTGCCTCCTTGCTAAGGATGGACAGATGCTCAAACGTATAAGGATTATAGAAGAAAAAATACCTTTGGGTAACACCTTATAATTCAAATCTAGTACTCCTTCCAACTGACTGATAAATTAGGAAAAAAAAGTTAATTAGCCTCAGATCTCATATAAAAAAATTATAATCAAATATTCTGGGACTCCCTTAGCTTAGTACTAACCCTTCCGGGCTATCTCTTTCCCACAGATTATCATCCACTATCTCAAACTTTTTTAGAGGATGTCAACAAAATGTAAAAGTTTTTTTTAAGTACATTCTGAAAGTGTTTTTTTTCTCATTCAGATTAAGCTTTACTTTTTTAAAAATTAATTTAATTCATTCATGTATTCACTAATCTGAGAAATAGATATGCACCTATTCTATGCTCGATAACACACAAAGGGGTAGGTAGTGCAGATGTGTGTTACATTCTTGAAATACTTCCCAAAAGCAGCAACCTCACTTTCCATGCCCAGTGCTGCTTCTCAGGCATGGGACTGCCTGTGCTCTCTTATACTACCCTTTTTTAAAATTCACACCTGAAGATATGTTTTTATTGATTTTGGAGCGAGAGAGAGAGAGAGAGAAAGAGAGAGAGGGAAACATCAATCGGTTGCCTCCCATTTGTGCCCCGACTTGGGATCAAACTTGCAACCTAGGTATGTGTCTTGACCGGGAATCGAACCTATAATCTTTGGGGGCACGAGATGATGCTCCAACCAACTGAGCCACCAAGCCAAGGCATCTTTTAGGCTACCTTTAAGGACCCGGGGCCACAGCCTCCATTCTAATTGGCAGCATTGTCAACACCATCTATATTCCTGTGGTTTCCCTCCTCCCAAGAATGACAATGGGGGTGGCACATAGTTCCCCCACTCCTCCCTGTCTAGTGTTTTTAGCCTGTTTTACTCTGTTGTCTAACACTGTTGATACTGAAAAGCTAACTTTTTGTGTTTATTTGTCACCGGAATTTTTAAAAAGGCCAACTAATCAGCAGCGATCATAACCACTAAGAGGAGCGATCTACTTCCTTAGAAAAATGCATACCATCTTACCTTTCCCTGATGGAAAGTGGGATTCCTCCTAGATAATATGTGTTGAAATCAAATATTTCACCGTCAATTCTAATGTTTTTAGAATTCACATTTATCCGCATAAGTTTCTGGGTTTTTCCAATTCTGATCTGAATCTGAAATAAATGAGAAGTGAGTCAGTGAGCAATGGGAAATAAAAGAATCCTATTCACAGTGCTTCAGAGTGACTGTGCTTTTTGTCTATCTTCAGATTTATTTATATACATGACATAGCGCTTTTGCATTATAAAAATATAATATTAACACATTTTAATAGAAATATTAGCATCTGAAATTGTGTTTTATATATACCATGTACATGTTATGTATTTCAAGCCCAACTGTTCAAATTTTAAAAGGACGTTTCCATCAGTTAATAACTATAAGTTCATCTGGTAATAGAAAAGTGTTTTGGGATTGACTTAATTTTAAAGGACTAAGAATGTCCAACAATTTAAGTAAACAGACTCAGAGGATATACCGAATGGTCATTCCCATCGTTTATGATGTCCCCGATTCCTTTTTCTTTTGGTGGCTCTGAATTCAGTTTGTATTGCACCAGGAGACTGCCATCTTCTATATTTAGAGAGATGAAGTGATCCTAGAACAAGGGAAACAATGTAGATTACCAGGAGACTCAACAGAGGAAGAGCGGACACGGGCACTCAGTGACTCTCAAGCTACAGGCTGCTCTCAGCTCCAGCCGCCTCCTTAAGTAAAAGGGACAAGAGCGCTGCGCTATCCAAGTGCTGCAATGGGTATGATGGTTAAATGTTGTGAGTCTTGGCAAGCATCATATACAGTGATTGGCACACAGGAAGAGCACAATAAATGCTAGCTGTTATGGTTTTGTTTCCTAGGAACCTATAACCAGCATGTGCAAATGGAAGCCAAAAAGATACAGATCATTAATATCATGTAAAAACATGACCACTACCTTTTGGGAAAAGGTATGGTTGTACTTAAACCCCAGGCATTTTCCACCATCTGTTTTCTGACATATTATTATATCGCAGTGTCATTTGCTGTTTCATTCCCCTCTGACCTGCAGTTTAAGTGTTGGGGGTTCTTTGGCGATCCCACATAGGACTTCTTCCCTCCCGCCACTCTCTCTGTGTCACAATCACAGACACTCCTGCGGCTCCAATTCAGGTGTACCCATGAAGCCAAATGTTTTTCTTTAGCCTAGCCCTGTGTTTTCAGCACCAACTCACACCTGATTATCTTACTGTTATTGCTGGCATGACTCACAGATCCTCAAACTCAGAAATACTCTAACACAACTTAGGATCTCCGTGCCTCCCACCTGCTGCCAAGCCTGTCTCTCCGCCATTCATGCTTTTCTCTCTCCTTTCTCTCACTACTAATCGCTGGCTGAGCCAGCCACAAACCCACGAGGAGTCATTCTTGATTCTCCCCTCCCTCTCCCATCCAATCAAACCTTGTCAATTCCACAATTTCTTAACTCTCTCTCCATTTTGTGCCACCTAGTCTCAGCCACAGGTCCTTCAGCTGGACTGCACAGCAGTAACACACTGTCTGCCATGTTCACTCTCTGCCCACTCCGACCCATTTTCCGCTCTGCAGCCAGAGTGGCCGTTTGAAAATGCTGCCATGAGCACGTTACTCTCCTTTGCTCTCAGGAACCCCTAACTGCCATCAAATGGTCTGAGACCATGACCACCCCTTCAGTTTCATTTCTCCGTGGTCCCTCTGGCTCTTTGTGTCCCAGCCACAGGGGCCACCGTTCCATCCCGGATGCTTCCTGCTCTTCCCACACTTGGGTTTCCTTCTTGTCACTCCCTAACCCCCCATGGATCATCCTTCAGCCCTTGCCCCTTTATATACTTTCTTCTACTTGTCCTACAGGTCTCAGATTAAGCATCCATTGTTCAAGAAGTCTTTCCTGTTACACATCGCCATTTCACCTCAAACTTTCCCTCTGTGTGGCTCATCACCGCTATGATGATGTAATTAACCAATTAGCGAGCATAAACTTGTTTAATATTTGTCTTCCCACCTAGCACACAAGGTCCCCGAGGGCAGGAATCATATCTGTCTCGGTTGTTTTGCATCCACATCATGGCGTAAGACACACCGTGGTGTAAGACTTGAACCACCATCTCCCATTGAAGGTTTGCTTTTACACCATTCCCTATTGATAAGAATGCCTCTCTTTGCAGTCAACTGCCAGTGTCCTCATCTAAAAGAAGAAGCGGTCCTTAGCTGGATCCTGACCCTTGCCCTTGGAAGCCAGCTAGGTTTCATCAGACTCATAGATAATAGAATAACATGAACTCGCCAAGACTAATGAGCCAACCTCCGTAACAGCTGTACCCTAGATCATTTTCTCTTATTTGGTTGCCAACGGCATTTTCTAAGTTTTCTTCTAATCTAAGTAGTATTTCTGGTTCTTAGTCTCGAAGAACTTCAAAACATAGTACGAAGAAGACCTTGTTTTGAAAAACAACTGCTTTGTCCTGAAGATGCTGTATGACTTTTCAGCTCTGCCGTCGTCAGGCAGGTCAGGACCTCCCCAAACCATCAGAACTGGTTTAGCCTTGGAATCTCCTGGCGCACCCAGACCAACCCGAGAAAGAAGTGTTAGACCAGGTCTGTGCCCCAACCCTTCAGGTAGAAGGGTCTGGTAAAATCCCAAGTGGCTTATGAATTCCACAATCTTAGACTAGAGATCCCCATTTCTCCAGGAATGCTACCTAATAAAGCAACTATGTATAGGACTATTCACAGGAGCAGACAACGCCTAGACCATCTACCAGCAGATGGCGCTAATGATTACTTGGAGAGCCTCGCTTTGGACTTTTCTGAACTAGGAGGCTAAAGAATGGCCTCTTAAGAATCTCAGCTCCTTAGTCACAGAGAAGCTTTCATGTCTTGGACAGTCAAGGGTCAGGTTGATAAAGACAGTCCCGCATAGCCTGGCAAGAGTCAGACCAAGGCGCAAACAGCTGAAGGTCAAACAGTCTGGCTCTCCGAGATCCCAGGATGTCCTTGCATGTTTTTACACAGAATAAGTACATTATCAGGCAAGTAGTAATTTTCAAAGAATGAAGCTGACACTGAGAATTGAATGCGAAAGGGGGTGATTTCTCCCATATTTTGGTGGCATGTTCTCAAATGCTTTGTTACTTGTCTTATTAAGACACACATATTCCCACAACCAAAGAAAGTAGAATTGGGCCAAGGGAAAGGATGTGGGTAACATTTGCACATTGTCTTTCACATCTAGTTGGTTGTTTATAAAAACACAATTACCCCCAAACTGATCAACTGAATGGACATATTTGCTAATATTCAGATGCGTGTTATGGATTACCTGGTTTTCTGCAAAGAACAGCAAGCCTCTATCCACAGTGGTCTGAATCGTCTGTCCAAAGGTTGGGAAGGTAGCATTTGGTTGAGTTGGAACTCGAGCATAGCCTGTACCTTCAAAATAATTTTTGTCTGATTCTTCCTTTCTCCTGTCAACATCAATCATCATAAGTTAGAACACGGCAGCAAAGGACTCCCACACAACTGTGTTTATTAATACGAGATGTGCTCTCTGAAAAATGGAGCAAAGAATATGCAATCTAGTTGTCATTTCTTAAAAAGAAAACATCTTTAAAAGGTTAAAAGAGCCAGTAATTTCTCCTGAATGTGCTCTTATACTCCTATGATAATTAAACCCAGCTCAATAATGATAATATTCAAGTCCCTTTTGGAAATATCTACTTAGGAAGATGTAGCCCAGCACCTGCAGAGCTTAAAATGTAAAAAAAAAATTATTAACTTGAAATATAATAATTTTATTTTGCATAATAAGTACACAGTCTGTTTCATATTAGAATATCCTAAATCTTTTAACTACATGGAAGGTCAGGAGCTCAAGTCAGCAATTTTCATTAGATCCAGGTGTCAGAGTACCCAGAAAGTCATGGTATACTTTGTGGACCACTATTTTTTAAAATTTACAATAAATATATACTTTTGTGCCTAAACCAGGTACTGCCCTACACTGAGCATTTTGTGATGGCAGGCACCAAAAATTTAAGAAAGGTTAGCTTTTTCTTTAAATTGAGAAAACTCTATCTAACATATTATACAAATGAAGAAAAGGTTACCATTGTTATATCTTAGGGATGGACTAGAATTACTGGCCCAAAGCAACTAGTGACATCAACAGCATGTCAATGGCCATCCTTTATTATATATTATACCTGCAAGTTATAAAAATCACAGTTATAGAGACACAGTTTCTAGGCTTTATTTACCTTCTACAGGGTTCCACTTCAGTTGTATTGAGATTGAAAGTTTTTCTGAAGTTGTACAAGCTCAGAACATTTTCATTGAGGTCATCTAATTCAATACAACCTTTGTACAGAGGGTATCTAATTCTTTGAGGAGGCTGAAAACATGAAACAGAAAATCTACTAAATGAACAAAGGATAATGATCAGGTTGACCAAGAAATAGTATGAATCTGTCACTTTTAACCATTAAGACAGCAGCAATAGATGTTAAGAATGTGGAGCCTGGAACCAAATACCCTGGCTTTACTATTTGCTAGCTGTATGACCTTGGGCAAGTTATTCAACCTCTTTGTCTCAGTTTCCTCACCTGTAAAGTGGGGATGATAATTAACAGTGCTTTTTAAATTAATATACTTAGCATATATCACTGTGCAAGGAAGTACTCGAGGGTTAGCTATTTTCCCTAAATAAGCTTTAAGAATATATAGTGAGACTTCCAGTCAAGATGGCAGTGTAGGCAGACATGGCTCATCTCTTTGCACAACCACATCAAAATTACAACTACAATATAGAACAGTCATCACTCAGAACTGTTGGAAATCAAGTTGAATGGAAGTCTGACAACTCTGGAATTAAAGAAACCATATCAATCCAGACTGGTAGGAGAGGCACAGACATGGCACAGGCTGCTCCCACACACACAGGTGGTGGATAAAAATTCAGGAGGTATATCTTGGGAGGGAGGAGTCTCAGTCCCACACCAGGCCTCCCAGCCCAGGGTTCCAGTACCAGGAAGACAAGTCCCCACAACTTCTAGCTGCAAAAACCAGTGGGGATTGAGTTGGTGGAAGAAACTTCTGGAGCCCCAAGCAGTTCCTGTTAAAGAACCCACAAACAGACTCACCTATTCCGACTCCCTCCCTCTGAGATCCAGTACTGGGGTAGCACCTTGAAAGGCACCAGTGACATACAGGGAGAAATGGAAGCCGTCTGGCATCAAGGCCAGTAGAGGCCATTGTCCCTTTTCTAAGCCCTCTCCCAACAGAGCTGACAAGCTGATGCCATATTTGGGGCTCCATCAACCTGGCTAACACTGACCCGCCTTGGAGATCCCCAGAGACTCTGCCCCACCCAACTTACAGCCCACCCAAGCTGCTTTTCCATATGAATGGCTAGTCTTAGCTCATGCTCGATAACTTTCTAAATCCTATTCAATCAGCAAAAGCTGATCTCAGTGAGCCCTCGGCTGGCACTAGTAGCAGCCCACCTAGATTCACAGCTTTATTCTGACTGGAAATCTCCAAGCTCAGCATAAGTAGCAGCCATCCGGATTGCTTTATAGCTCAGACAGGGTGACCCTGGGCAAAACAGAGGTAGGGGTTGACTTTGGCCTGCACCTCCTGGAAACCCCAAGGCCAGCACACCCAGTGAACAGCTACAGGTCATGTCAGAGGACCACCGCCTGCCCCTGCAGAGCTGATCGTCCAGAGGGTGGAGGTTGGCAGTAAGTGCTCACAGCCAATCCTTGCAGCGGACTGACCTGGGTAAATCCCTCCCATTGATCTGCCAACAGCAACCAAGGCTCAACTACAAGAGGAGGGTGTACTCGGTCCACATAAAGGGTGCATCTCAAGTACCCAGCTTGGGTGAAATGCGAGACTGTGCCACTGGACCCTACAGGACACCTACTACTTTAGGCCACACTACCAAACATGGAGACAAAGCAGTTCTACCTAATACACAGAAACAAACACAGGGAGGCTGCCAAAACAAGTAGACAAAGAAACATGGCCCAGATGAAAGGAAAGATCAAAACTCCAGAAAAAGAGCTAAACAAAATGGAGATGAACAAATCTATCAGGTGCAGAGTTCAAAACACTGTTTATAAGGATGGTCAAGGAAATTAGTGAGGACCTCAACAGCATAAAAAAGATCCAGTCAGAAATGAAGGATACACTAATTGAAATAAAGAATAATTAACAGGGAAACAACAGTAGAGTGCATGAATTAAATCAATGATATGGAACATAAGGAAGCTAAAAAAACCAACCAATCAGAACAACAAGAAACAAGAATTCAAAAAAATGAGGATAGTATAAGCAGTCTCAGGGACAACCTCAAGAAGTCCAACATTTACTGCATAGGGGTGCCAGAAGGAGAAGAGAAGGAGTAAAAAATTGGAAATCTATTTGAAAAAATAACAAAAGAAAACTTTCCTAATTTGGTGAAGGAAATAGATGTGTAAGTCCAGAAAGCACAGAGTCCCAAACAAGATGGATGCAAAGAGGACCACTCCAAGACACATCATAATTAAAATGCCAAAGTTTAAAGATAAAGAGAGAATCTTAAAAGCAGCAAGAAAAAAGAAGTTAGTCACCTACAGGGGAGTTCCCATAAGACTGTCAGCTGATTTCTCAAAAGTAACTTGGCAGGCTAGAAGGGATGAGCAAGAAGTATTCAAAGTCCTGAAAAGCAGGGACCTGCAGCCAAGATTGCTCTACCCAGAAAAAATGTCATTTAGAATTGAAGGGCAGATAAAGAGCTTCCCAGACAAGAAAAAAACTAAAGGAGTTCATCATCACCAAACCAGTATTATATGAAATGTTAAAGAGGCTTATTTAAGAAAAATAAGATCAAGACTATGAACAAGAAAATGGCAAAAAATACAAATCTATCAATAATTGAATCTAAATAGCAAACTAAGCAAAAAATAAAAAAGAGAGAGAGAGACAGAATCATGGATACAGAGAGTGTTTTGATGGTTGCTAGATGGGAGGGGGTGTGGGGGAGTGGGTGAAGAGGTGAGGGGATTAAGAAGTACAAATAGGTAGTTACAGAATAGCCATGGGGATGTAAAGCACAGTATAGGAAATGGAGTAGCCAAAGAACTTGTACACATGACCCCTGGACAGGAACCATGGTGGGAGAATTGCCTGAGGGGGTGGGGGGTGCTGGGTGCAAGAGGGGCAAAAGGGGACAAATCAGGATACCTGTAATAGCATAATCAATAAAACATAATTTAAAAAATATAAAATAAAATTACATGTAAAAGTGAAAAGAAAGAATATATAGTCAAATCCATCTTTTATATGTGATAGGTAGAGAAAAGAGGTAATCACGCCAAATTAAAATTTAGATATTTTTACTCAGTGAAATAACATTTGCACTTACTGTAAAGTCAGGTGGGTAACCTCCAACATAAAATACAACATTTTCAGGATCCAAATTGAGGAGTGTGTTGCTACTTCCACTCTCTATGTCATGGAATTGAGGTGCTTCCGGTTTATTGGACGTGGCTTTTTTGGTGTAATTAAGCATTGCAAACTGATAAATTCTGTTTAAAAATAAATTAGATAATAAAGTTCTATAAAAGTTTAGGCATAAATAAAAAAAAATCAAAGCCAACTTTCTAAAAATGGGGTTCAGCAGCATGTCCAGTTAAAGCTTGGTGAGTATAAATCAGATTAACAAAGAGCGGTAGTCTATCAGCCTTGTACCTCTGAAATTTCACCCGGTCCATAACCGCCTCCTGAGTTTCACTCTCGGTCAAGATCTGGTTCACTTGTAGTTCAGCTTCGCGTTCTCCCAGGTTGTAGACACACCTGAGCTGGCCATTGACGACTGCCATGCCGAGGTAGTCCCTGGAGGCCTGCAGCCATAAAGTCGACCTCAGAACACTTGACACACATATCCTCTCAACTTCCCATCCCAAGAGAGTGCATTTCAAATAACTAATGGGTTTTATACAATAAGCCGTGGGCAGGCGGAATAAATGAGGTGCGTCCTTATACAGAATAATACTGAACGGAACACTTAACATTAATAAAGTCTGAGATGTCTTTGCTCATGGTATAGTGTACTCATTTATTCTACAAATATTTGCCAAGTGCCTGCCGTAAAGATGAAGCAGAAGTGGACTCGGGTCTACCTTACGTTTTAGTCTAAGTTAAGCCATTTGTGTTTTCCCCATACCATACAACATTCCCTGAACTCTGTGTGCATACCTCTGTGATGACACCCAGTGCCCTACGTTATCAGAGCTACATACGTATCTTTCTCCTGTTAGAATACAAGCACTTTAAGGCAGATACAAATTTTTTCAAAACATGGTAAAATGTACCATTTTAACTATTTTTAAAAAGATTTCATTTATTTTATTATTTTTACACATAGGGGAAGGGAGGGAGAAAGAGGGAGAGAAACATCAATATGTGGTTGCCTCTCACATACCCCCTATCAGGGACCTGGCCTGCAACCCAGCCATGGGCCCTGACTAGGGAATCAAACTGGTGACCCTTTGGTTCACAGGCCGATGCTGAATCCACTGAGCTACATCAGCTGGGGCCATTTTAACTAGTTTTAAGTGTACACTACATACACTGAAGAAACAGATTTTTGTTTATCATAAATTCAGGCTGTGGCACCTAGTAGGTATATGGTATAAATTTGTTGAAGGAATAAGTAATGTGCATTTTTTCATAATACAAAGCAAAAGGTCACGTCATAAGAATGCTACAAGTAAAATGCCAACACTTTGAAGCAGAAAGAATGATTAATAATTGTGTTAATTTTAGGAATCTTTAAATACAGTGTCCACTGGTGACAGCCAACCATTTCTTAATTGACAGAATTTTCAAAAAGCGTGTTTCAGATATTTCTTCTCTAAAAATTGTATCCTAACCCAATCGGTGATTAGCTTTTCCTCAGACAATTAGGATGAAGAAATGTATTTTGAGTGGAAGCATTAAATGCTAAAGTGAACTCTTTGAAAATGCCTGTAACAGTAGCAGTTTGCAGAATTTAGAATTATCAAGATGGGGCAACTAGATTTTTGAATAATTAGGTAGGAGAGGTTTCCTTTGTTCTGGTCCTCATCCACAGATGGTTACCACCCCATAGGCTTGAGGAAGGGTAGGGGCTGGACATTCTGAGTAAAAGAACAGGGTTACAGTTCTGTGAGGAAGAACTGTTGATTTCCATGAAGACTTGACATTGCTGACCCGGTCATGTAGGGAGAGAGACCGATCTTCAACCCCAGGTGAGTATGTGCTCATGGGTATACACATGTTGTCCATGTGTAGGGCCCATCTGGTGAGGCCTTTAGACCTGCCAGCAGATAACAATCTGTGATTGATGGAAGGCTCCTTGTGGCTCCATCAAAGGTGGTGAAGGTTGTTGATGTGTTGGTAGGATTTCCTCCTGCTATGTCAATGGTGTGACACAGTGGCGTCACATGTCTGAAAAGCCATATTCTGTTTTAAAAACAAGAGAAATGTCAAAGCAATACTTACATCTTTATTTCCGAGGTACATCACAAACATATCCTCCGTCATTCCATTTTCTCCCGACTCAGGTCTTTGGAGAAATAAAGAAAGAGACGTGTATCCTTTCAAATCTTCCAAGTCATTTGGCAGCCGGACTTCGACTCCAGATTTACCATTGAATCTCATGGGGACAGCGACCTGTGAGTGACAAGAATTACAGTGTTAACCATTCTACCTTGAGAAAAGTGGGTGTGTTCAGAGTGGTAGCTTGCAGTTACTCCTTTTAAGTACATACCAGCTTTCCCAAGCTGTCTCAATAAGAAGCAAAGGCAGTGTGACTGTCTCCTAGACCTGGACTAGAAACTCACTAAACTGTTTCAGGAGCTGGTAATCAAGCATTCATTTTCTTCCTGTTTATCAGCCAGGGGTCTTTGAGAAGTTATTTAATTCTCTGTGCCAGAAATATAATCATTATTATAATAATAATTCAAACCCTGGAAGGCTTTTGTGTAGGTGAGTTAACACATATGGAAGCACTTAGCATGAAGCCTGGCACATAGTAAATATATAATACATCAAGAAAAAAAATTTTTAATCTTCACTTGAAAATACATTTATTGATTCTAGGAAGAAAGGAAGAGAGAGAGAGAAACATCAATGTGAGAGAGAAAGACTGATTGGTTGCCTCCCATATGTGCCCCGACCGGGGACTGAACCTGCAACCTTTTGGTGCACAGGACGATGATCCAACCAACTGAGCTACCCAACCAGGACAAGAAAAAACATTTAAAGGAACTTTGAAAGGAACTGTTTTCTATGAACATATTACATGTGATGGTTGCATTTACTACAGGCATACAGCCCTACAAATGAGTGGATCAAGGCCCTGAAAGATAGTCCTTCCTAAACCCTTTGGTGAGGACCCTTATTTTTGTCTAATTTACCTGGACCAAGTCTTTTTAAAAGATACATCAAAAACTAAGTTAATATAAAAATGAAAGAAAGAAGGTATTTATTCCACTGATCCCATGTTCGGAATTCAAAATTCAAAATTATTAAAAGTTTCTATACATCTCGATTTCATACTTGCGTACAGCAGCCTGGTAACAAGAGCTCTCTGACTAGAGCTGGTTTGTGAACCAGCTTTGGTAGCTCTCCATTAAAACACAGAAAAAAAATTATTCTCGAACAATCTAAAAAATAACGCTCCTGGAATGATACCTTTACCACTCTACATTTTACCTATGAAGCAATTAAATATTTATGGAGGACCTTGTATATGCAAGGCATTATGCGGTGGCGGCGGCGGGGAGCGGAGCTTAGAGATGCGTGCACTAGCCTCTCTCTAGAGTGTTCATGGCTGAGCTCCCCTCTTCCACGTGTCAGGCTCATTTTACGCTCGTGTCTTCCTCTCACCCCCGAGCACACCCAGCCACATCCTGAGTGCTGCCTGGCATGCCCTTCTGCTTTTGTAATCACCTGGAAAACTCCCACTCACGAAAAAGTTGTTTTAATTAAGAAAATATTTCAAGAATACAAGAAAGGATGGAGAATATGCCTGTAGATGCATTACCATCCTAAGAAACTGAACGTTATTGATATAACTGAAGCCCCCAGGTATCCAACCTCGTCCCTGTTCCCCTGTCCCTTCTCAGAGGTCACCACTATCCTAAATTTGGATTCTCAGCCATAGTCCCAGGCATGTTTGAATATTTTTACTAAATATGCATTTATCTATAAACTGTAACTAGTCTTATTTTTCATGTTTTAAATATTTTTATAAAAATGGTATGATCCAACTATACATGTCATTCTATAACTTTCTTTCTTTGCCTCACTCTGTTTTTAGATTTATTTGTGTTGATAAACCTGGCCCTAGCTCACTCACATGTATTGTTGTATGGTCTTTCATTGTAAAAATTTATCATAATTTTATCCATTTCCTGCTGATGGACATTTGGATTTTTCCTTTTTTTTTTTTTGCTATTTTAAGTTGTGTCACATTGAATATTCTTATATGTGCCCCTTGGTACTATTGTGCCATAAGCCTCTTCAAGTAGAAATGGGTTTTTCTAAAACTTGCATAACACACCTGTATCCATCCTCTTAGAGTAGTCTGTCGCTAGCTGTCACTTCCAGCAGCTGGGGGGCAACTTCAGTCCGGGACTACAGCTTAATAATAATCTCTGTGTCCTCGGCACCCAGGAGACTGCTGTGCAAACCAGGTGTTCAAAAGGACTTGCTGATTATTTTTTGCAGCCATGGTTTCCACTTGCATGGTACTTTTAGCCAGGAACTGTTTACATTAACTTATTTGATCCTAACAACCTCATGAGGCATGTACCGTGATTTACTCCGCTTAAAGATGAAGCAGCTGAGGCACAGCAAGAGGAAGTGGCTGGCCCAAGGTCTGGCAGCTCATAAGTGACAGAACTGAGATCAAAACCAAGGTGGCCCGGCTTGGTCTGACCGAAGCCCACACCAGTGGAGAAGGCGGATAATCCCTCCTGCCTTGGCTCGCCAGCTCTTAAACATCATGCTACGATACACTTAAGATTTTGTTGAATAAATTAGTGGATGAACATAGGAGAGCAAGAGTTAGAAACGCATTATTTTTCATTTGGTTTTCATAAAGCATGCATGGGCACGAAGAAGGTAGTGTCTTCCCAACTGTGCCTTATACTCCTTGTTTCCCTGCGAAAGGTTTTATGTTGACAGTACTTCTCTTTCCTAAAGAAAATGGACAGAATTTGAGGCTCACAGGAAGTAACACGGAGCCTAGAAATCAATGACAGTGCTTCCCGGGCAGAGGTATTCTAACTTGGTTTTCTAACCCTCTATCTCTAAATATCTCACAGTGGGGTTGGCTAAAAATACAGGATATTTCATTAATATTATGTTAGGACAAAACAAATTATGGGGGAGAAGTGTCAGGAGTTCAAGTAAATTATGTCAGGTTAAAATGAGAAAGACTGATGGATCAGTGCTCCAGTGATGGGAAATTGTTGTAATTCCATGTTCAGAACACCACCCTGGCTGGTAGGAACTATTCCTCCAACCTTGATAAAGGTGGATTCTACAACTGTCAAGTCACAGTAAGAAAGTAGGTCCTGTGCAGTATCCTATCAACACATTCTGATCACAGAACCCTTACTTGAACTTGAAGTTTACTAGCTGGGGTCTGGAGGAAAATCCTTCTTTCTGTCCACATAAACTCAGAGTTAAGGAAACTGCTTCAGATCCCTGACATGCCACATCATTTAGGGGATGAAGGTGCTGTGCGCTTTTGAAGGATGACAGGAGGAAATTATCTTTCACATTTTGAACAACCAAAGAATTAGGTCAAGAAACGCAACCGGTTCTTGAGTAAATAAATGTTTCTCTTTTCTTGATGAATGTGGTAACTTACCCAAGAAGGAGCCGCGCTGCCTGGCCACGTGGGCACGCCTACCTTATTTGCAGCATCTCTGGCCTGCTGAATTAGCTCTCGGATGCGGTCCACGTTATCGGAGATGTTGCCCAGTGGCAACAGCTGTTGGTTGATACTTTCAATCTTGCTCAAAAGATCGGGCAGTTTGTTGGTTAATTTCTTTACTGTTGACGAGATTACAAAACAAAAATTTATAATTATAAGCTGAGAAAGGTTAAATACAGACGCTCTCGTTGACAGTACTTGTCAAGCGGTATGTTTGGATCCCAAATGTTGAACAGGATGACTTGGAATCAGGTAATAGCTTTTCTAAACATGTCAGGGATTTTATTCTGCAATCTAGAAATCAAATCATCTTTCTTGACCACTACAGGAAACATATTATCTTTATTTTCTAATCCTTAATTATCAATCGTAATTTACTACCTCTTGATTCAGGGACCTATGCCTCCACTTCATAAAAGAGAAAGTCAATGACAATGTTCATGGATCCTGCCTGATCCAATTACTCTGTGAATTTTGATCCTGCATTGGAATTAGTGGCCCTTAAGTAGCCCATGGCTGCACATCATTGAGCAGGCCTGCATTTAAGGGGCCCATCCAGAGATGCCCACTGCCTGTGTCTAGACTGGTCCTTCTAACTAACAGAAGATCCATACTCTTTGAATGTGTTATATGACACTGCTTTCTAATGCTTTAATTTCTAAGATCATACTTTATCAGGGAAGAATTTAAACTGACCAAAGCACATAACAATGGTGAAAATGGATTATCTTTCCTGGCCAAGAACACCCAATACCTGAGTTATCCGCGTCAGTGAGAGCCTTGTTGAAGTCTTCACTCTGTGCGCTCCCATAAGTCTCCTTAATTCTTTCCACCTCTGTCCGAATGGGGCTGAGCCCATCCAGAACCCCATCTGTGATGTCGTTGGCATTTCTGACCATGCTCTTTGCACTATTGATCATGCCATCGATGTCATCTAATGCACACACAAATAGGAAGGTGTTAAGTATCTAAACTGTTCAACAAAAGAAGCCAAGTATGGGTTCAGGAGATGCTGACCTCTCTCTATCCCGCGAAGATCATCACGGATGGTAGTAATATTGGTGTCTATCACCCCTTTCTGAACTGTCACAATTTTCAGAGTTTGCTGTAGCTTGTTCAGAGCTGGACTGATTTCTAAAACAAAAAAATAAAGCATTAAGAGGCAATTACTCTATGAATTTCGATCCTGCATTGGAATTAGTGGCCCCTAAGTAGCTCGTGGCTGCACAGCATTGAGCAGGCCTGCACTTAAGGGGCCCTCCCCGAGATGCCCACTGCTTGTGTCTAGACCCACTGTTCCAGGGACCACTGGTGACAGAGGTCAGGAGCATATCAAAGCCTGTGGTCCAAGCTCCTTGGAAATACACATTAAGAAATGGAGAAGGTTAATAATGTAGGGGAGGGCTTAATTCCCACTCTGTTCAGGACAGGAGCCTGGGCTTAGTGAAGGGAAGGGATATGTTTGTCTTGTTCAATGCTGTGTCCTCGCACAAAGTGCCATGTCTGGCACCAGTCAAGGTTTGATATAGGTACCTATTTATGGAATGAATGAATGACTGTATGAATGAATGAACCACTGTATGAATGAGCAAACTAATGAATGAATAATACAGAAAGGGTGCTTCTTCAGTCTCGGGATATAAGAAAGGAGTGTTGTTACAAGAGCCTCATCCAAGCAAACACACACACAAGCAGGCATTGTTTATTTGTGTTCGCTTCTAAACATTTAATCAAATTCAGTGAAAGGAGCAGAACTCAGATATTCCTAGTTGATTCTTACTTTGGGATCATGGAATGTGATCAGTGACTACTGTAAGAACAAATTGATAGCAGATGGTTTAAATTATGGTTCCAGAACTGGTTTATATAACAGTGCAGACAAAACCCACATGATCTCTTTTGAACATAAAATCTAAAAACAACAAAAACTCACAGACACAGAGAATAGGTTGGTGGTTGCCAGAGGCGGGGGTGGAAGAAATGGGTGAAGGGGATCAAAAGGTAAAAAGAAAACAAAGCTGGTAGAAAACAAAAGAAAAAAGTAATATAGCTATCATTCTAAGTCTATTAAAACACAGATCCTCATTTCTTAGCTCAAATTTTATAAAGAGCGGGTGTCGCACAAGAAAATTTTAATTCTTGAAATTTGTTAGGTAAATGATTATATGTTAATATACAATTTTTGTATTTCATTTAAATTTTATAGATAAAAGAAAGGACGGAAGGGAGGGAAGGGAAGGAGGGAAGAAGCTCCTAGTCGAAGGCACCTGAAGACTCTGAAAGGAGTAACAGGCTGAGCGAGGACGGCATGGCCGTGAACAACCACAAGAGACCAGAGAAAATCAAGAGACAACATATTCAGAACACAGGAATTCGGTGAGACTGAGATGGCTTAATTCTTTTTTAAAAAATTAAATAAGAGGAAAATTTTCAATGATTAAATTTATGATTAAAAAATTCTCATGCTTCTTAGTGGTAATAGTTCTTGGCACTTTTAGTTGCCAAGATTTCAGGACTTCAGAAATAGTGAACCAGCTACTCTAAGGGCCTGAAACTAATGATCTTGGTCTTAGATAAGAAATCAGCACTTCACAGACTTCTATGCTTCATGGGTTCCCAATGTCTCGGCCACAAGTAGATTAAGTTAAAGAGCCCCATGAAGACCAGGCCAAAACAGACCTACTGTCCTCAAGATTTATTTACATTAATGCAGTTCCAGTTAATTCAGTATATGTTAGAATATTGGATAGAAACATCAAATCTATAAAATAAATCATGGATTTACAAATCTGCATCAATGCTGAGATTCAGGAAGAGGGTGTTTTTTTTTTTTTGTTTGTTTGTTTGTTTTTTAGGGCTGCCTCTTCTGGTCCTATAGGTTGTCTTCAAGCCCCTAATTATAATCTGATTACCAACTCCTCCCTCCCGCCCCAGCCCTCAATACCTTGTTGTAGCTTCTTCTGCGTTATTTTGGCTTCATTTAACAGTCCATCACTGTCAGAACTCAGGGTTTTAGCTTTTCTTGGAAGCTCTCCTTTTATCACTGTCTGAAAACAAAGCATTTATCAGCCTTAAGCATGTGGTATAGTTTAGGAAACATGGAGTATGATTTTATATTTTACCCCAAAGCCCCTTATCTTTCATCTTTAAAGAATAAAGTTTGAAGGTGAGGAAGAGGTTTAAAAAGACTGTTCCTTCAAAGACAGAGTTAGGGATCTAGGTAGGCATCTGTGGCTTGGGGAAGTGGAGTCACCTCTGGTGACATACTGATCAATCATATGACACTCGTCTGATTTTCTTACTGTCACTCGTACAATAACCTTTGTAATAATTGAATACTGAACTGAGTTGCTTTTAGGTTTTTAGTCTTTGGAAGATAAAAGTCTTCAACCTTCCAATAAGGCCTTTCCCCTAATTCTTTGATATTTAATATTTTGTTCTTTATTTTTAAATGCAGGAATATTATATGGTACATATAACATCCTATAAGGTTCCACCAACATGGCTAAGTGTGAGACAAAGAACAGGAAAGAAATGGTTATCAAATTCTGCACAAAAATCCCTCTTTTAGTAAATATTAATACTTAATCACAGCCTAAAATCACACCTGATAAGAAGCAGAATATAATATTTATCTTGATTTGAAACTGATAATTAACATAATTTCTATCTGGTTTTACAAAGTTTTCAAAATCGTGCTACATCTCAGTCATGTAAATATAGAAATGACACAAATTTAGATCAAGTTGAAGTCTATTCTGTATAAAAAGTTTTGCTTTAAAGTAATGCTTTAAAAAAATTTTCTTTTTATCCCTCAGTGCACAGAGAAAGGAAAAAAAAAAAGCAAATCATCTCCAGTGCACATCTGGAGAAGGTGCCCGTTAGGTGCCCACCTGGAGGGCAGACTCAGATGCACTGGTGGCCTTGTCAGCAGCATCCTCGGCCGCTTTGATGGCGTTGAGGATGTTGTCATAGGCGGTGGCGGCATCCACAGCACAGCGCACCAGCTCATCCGCACTGGCGTTCCTAGTGATCCTGGAAGACACGGGGTTAAGTGCTTCAGCCCACTCCTGCCTGTCGCTGAGCCCCCGGATTCATTTGTCAAGTATGGACCTGAGGCGGTGGGACCTGCAGCTTTGCCCAAGGATGCAACAGGGAATCAGCCCCCTGTTGCAGGTGGGGTTTCAGACCTGCGCCCTGGGCCCGCCCTCCACCCTGTTCTGAAGACCTAGTCAGCCCGTGCCCACCCATGTCCGCCCACAGTGTGGGGAGGCTTTCACACCAGGCCTCAGCAAGGAGGGGTTAGACCTCCGGGGCCCACACTCACTCCTCCAGCTGCTTTGCCAGCTCCTGTAAGGACTGCGCATGCTCCTCTGCCTGCTCCACCAGTGAAGCTTTGCTGGCGGATTTGGAGAGTTCTGTCACTTTGTCCCTTAGTTCACGTCTTACTTCATTTACAGTGGCAGCTAATATTTTATATTCCTATTTTTCCAAGTAAACAGAGACAGTGTCAGTTTAAGCAAAGAATGTATGCGCCATTTTCTTGAACTGTCATAAATGACATGTTTCCAGGAAGCAACAAAACGAAATTTGTTTTCTAAGCCCCTTTACTACACCAATTAATCTTTGATTACTTCAGATAGTGGTGCTGATAACATTCTCCCAAGTTTGAGCACCATTTGAACATTTTCCTTATGGTGGGCGCACCCTTTGATAATTCTGTAAAGGCACGCTGTTATCATTAGTGTAAAGTTGTACTAAATCAAAACACTTTTCTCTTATTTGGAAATAGTGATCATAAAAGATATTTTCAAAGTGCCCATCGGGTTAAGAAATATCACCAATCTTTTATCGGTTCTAAATGTTTTCCGCTAATAAAGACATGCTTGATATTTTAAAAAGAACATTTCAATTTTTTAAATTATGAAAGTAACATTTGCTCATTGTAGGTAAATCAGGTAAGACCAATAGGCACAAAGAAGACACATCATTCAAACCCTCATCCAAGGGAGCACCACTATTGGCATTTGTTGCCAATATATCAATATTTTCTTCCAACAAAAAGACATATACTGGAATAAAAAAATAGGTCAGCCCATCTCAGTTTCCTTGCAATATAATTTAAGTGTTTTTCAATTTTCTCGAGAACGAGTTTTGTCTCTACCTCCTGGCTTTTCTCCATCAGCTGCAGCAAAACATTGGTTTGCAGTAAGGAAGAGTCTGCAGTGGCTAGAGACTTGGTGAAATCGCTCTGTAGGGAATTCATTTCTTTAACTTGTCTCTGGAGAGAATAAAAAGAATATCTGCTTGAGCTACAGAATATATTATCGGCAGGCACAGGCATTCTTACTGGACAACAACATCTAAGTAATTTCAGAATCAGAATGTTTTCTTGAACTTAAAGATCAGCGAGGCAATTGTAGAGGAGAAATCAGTTCTCTTGGCAGTGTGGGTGTGCCGTCAGAGTCTCCCCAGACTACTTGCCAATGAAACAATAGTTACCATTGTTGAAGAAGGTTTCTGCACTGGGGCATCTTGGATATTGAGGAGGCTATACAATTAAGCACTGATTTGTGGAGAGGAATGACGGCTTTTTAACTACATAAACCAGCACCCATGTGCAACATTCATGTGCCAGGCCCCATGAGGATGGAGGTGAACTTCAACCACAGAGCACATGGGACCCAAGAATACCAGACTAGGAGGCTGCCAAAGTTCAGAGACCCAGAAAATTGGATCCTGCTCCCTTGGCTTGGCATCATCGGGACTTCAACAGAGGTGTTACTATCAAAAGAGGCTTTGGGAATAAAGCGTATCGCCATCTGCTGAGATATTATTTAGTCTCTGTTACCAAGTTCTTTTTGGGAGTCAATCCTATGTTATTCCACTTAGAGCATACTGTCATTTCATAACCTCTCACACTTTTATTGTTGCTTTAGCATACAGTGTTCACCACTGAAAATACATACTACAGAATCTTGAGCTCTACATTCTGTCATTGCAGCTTCTGCAGGAGGCCTGTATTAATTTACTTCCTAAAATGCAGGTAATGGTTTAAAATGCCCTTTGCTGGTGATTATAATAATGATATTTACACATCTGACACAAAGTTATTTAAAACATTATATACTTTTAATTAATAACAATATTAGTTTAATTTCTCATCCACTTGGTAACATTATTCTATTAGTATCCTATTGGCTGGGGGAGGGGGCAATTTGCTTGCTTTCTCTGTGGTTTAAGTTCAGAACCTTTTCTGGCAACTGAGGAGTAGGAATGACTTTTGGTTTTGCATTTAATGCCTCATTCCTGTTTGATTAGAGGGTTCACCATACAGAGAGGTGCATGCAGACTAGATGTACAGACAGGTCCCTGGCTACGCCATTTAATCAACAATGAAGATCCATCTCCCTCATCCTTGTCATTAATGAAAGTGTGCAGATCTCAAATGTGAATTCACCTGGATGGATTCCAAAGTCCTCTCATTGTCTTGGTTGAGGCCAGTGGCCTTCTTTGCCTGGGCAGTTGCCTCCTGGAGTGCGGTACGAAGGTCAGTGAGTTTGGCTTCATACTCGTTTAAAGAATCCTGTATGTTCTTAACAAGTCCATTGTTCTCCATCTGGTGGTTTTCCAGCCAGCTCCTGATCCGATTCAGCACTGCAATACATCACTTTATGTTCTCCACTTAAGAGAGGAGCGCATTGCAGCTAAGTTATAAAGACTACAGAAGGAGAACTGAGTTTCTAATCATTTCATGTTTTTCCTTGAATTTGCAAGGGAATAAGAAAGGAAACTAACATTTATGTGCACCTGCTCTGTGCACTCTACCTACTGCCTCATTTAACTTTTATGATAACCACATGAAAACAGTAATTATCATTCTCATGTTTCAGTTAAGGAAATGGAGACTCTGAGAAATTAGCTGATCACCCAAGATTGCATGACCAGTTAGCCTAGGGATGTGAACTAGATCTGCAGATATATAGCACGTGCTCCCCTACTATTATTTCTGTCTCCTTGCAGTTAAAAGCCCAAGGCTAATTTTAAATTTAAATAATACAAATGCTAAAAGAAAACGGCTATTATCTGTAGCAGTTATCAACCATCGATAACATTATTTTATTAGAAAATAATGAACAGCATTTGAAAACTATGCACCAAACTAATAATTCTCAGTTTTGAGCTAATGAGGCATTTTCCCTAATTAAAACTTTAGATATATTCAATTACTTTCTACTATATCCATTTTTTGCTTTTGTAATAATAATGCTAATATCCATTTGTAATTCAGACCCCAATGGTGGTAATGTAGCCATTCAAAAATCTTATAATGACAAAGTTGGAAGGAACTGAATGAAAGAAGAATAAAAATGCAAAAATGCAGTAAAAAATGGAAAAAGAGGTATCAGTATCTAATAACTTAGAATAATGAATCTACCTACCTCCTTTCCTTCCTTTTTTTTTTTTTTTTTTTTTACATGATGTTAAGATGTTATATTCTACAACCGCTTAGTAACTTGGTTGGGCTACCCATTTTTACCACATGATGCTCTACCAGTAATGTACCCTGAAATGATGACAACCTCCACCTGTAACTGGGAACTCGATATTGTAGTTTGCACATTGCATTTGAAACCGATTAGAATGGACTGGATGCAAGAGTTTGGGAACATCCTTACAGAGCTGAGCATCTCTTTTTTCAGCTTCTGCTTCTCTCAGATGCTTTCCAAAGTTGCGGTTCCGCAGTTCCCTAATCATGCGCTCTGCTTCAGCCAACTTCCTGGGAAGATCACCAGAAGGCAAGTTGTTTCCTCCTCCATCTGCCCCAGAGATCTGCCTCAAGAGAACTGGAAAACATGGAGTAGTTTATTGAACTGGGGAGTCTGGACTGCAGCAGATACTTGAGAAAAAGGCACATATTTTTATGGGAGGGCTCATATTAGTTTTTTAGTATCATTGCAGGACCTTCAAAATGTTGAACTCTTAAAGGAAAATTCTTACAGTGTGCAAAAAAAGGCTGTGCAATATAAAAAAATAATTGAGTTGAGTAAACTCTTCTTACTGTGCACATTTCGGATGACATTTTTAATCTTGGTGTCCAGCTCTTTTGCGCTTTGTGTTGTGCGATCAACATTATCATAAAATGTTTGTGCTTTTCTGGAATTCATTTGAACCTATATAAAAAATAAATGGATTTGCAACAAATTAAGTTAATGTGGGGGGGGGTAATTAACGATATTTTGAAAGCAAATAAAAAGTCCATGTTATGGACCTGACACATTACCTTTTCTTGCAAAGTGTCAAATTCGCGATTCAGATTACTCAGTTCTTTTTCTAGGTCAACTATTTTTGAGCCCTGATTTGAAATGGCAGAACGGTAGTTGAGCAGCTGATTCTGAAAGTCAAATACAAAGTTAATCTCACTTTGGAGTAGAAATTTGGAGTTAAGTTCTATCAACTTGGGAAACCTGGTGATGATATGAAAAGATTCATGTAGTAAGACCAATGCAGGTTCCACAGTGAAAAACATGGTTCTTTGAAATACACTACATGAAGAATCTACTTTCTGATAAAAATTGTGTTATGGCTCTAAAATAAAAATAGCAAACTTTAAAACTGTGAAAAGACAAGAGGTACTTTACTTGAATGAATGACCTAACCTTATAGAAATGAGAGTGATACCCCTTACCTGATGTATTAATTTCTAGATTCTATAATAAATTCAGTTGTTTTAAGTAATATTTAACCTTATCATACTAGCAGTGCCTATTGCTACTTTATTGAAGGAGTCATTAGATTAAACAATGTTAGAGCAGTAGGGGAACTCAGAGCCCATTTAATTGAATACCCTCCTATCACAAATGAGAAAGCAGAAGGCAAAGAGGCTGGGTGACTTGCTCGTGCCGCGGCTTTGTGGCTGATCAGTATTGCTTCAGGACCACAACCCAGGTGCCCTGTCCTTTTGGGGGCACTAAACTGCCTCATTACTGTGAGAAGGTAACACTGCTGCACATAATATCTAGAATAGTGATTATTTTCAATTTTTTGGAAAAACTTTGTTAATGCCTTAAAACTTTTTATAAGAAAAAGCAATATTATTGCCTCTATTTGCCAGTGTTGGGTAAAAGAACACAGGTTTTGCAGCTCAGGTACAAACCCTAGGTTCACTCACTGAGCCTTTTCTCCTTCATCAGTATATCAGACATTATAATACGAAGCTGCTGGGTTGTTTATGGTAATAAGTGAGCTAATGTATTATAAAACATCATGCATACACAAGGAATAAAAGTGTTAGTTCTCTTCTCACATGTATTTTTACTGAATTTTCACAGTGTTTTTGCGATATAGCAAGAAAATAGTTCTATTTTAATTTTACTCTGGAAAAACTGAGGTGTAGCGTTCTGTCGAATGTCAGTAGAACACCTGCAGGAAGAGTACAGTGGGTAAAGCGTGGTCTTCGGAGTTTGACCTTGGCGGGAATTCTAGAACTACCACATGTTATCTGTGTAATTTTAGGCAAGTTACTTAGCTTTTCCATGCCTATTAAAGAAAATAACACCATTTCCCTCATAGGATATTGTGAGGGTTAAATAAAGCTTTTAGCACAGAGCCTGGCACATAGGATGGGTATTGAAACTCTAGTGGCTTCATTTTTTCTCAGAACATAAAGGTCTTTTCCCCCTCCCCTCTATATTGAGCACGTAAACCATGGGCTAAAGTGGTCTTGATGGGAGCCATTTTTCTAGCATTATTTTTTTGCTGTATATAATCAGCTATAGCCACTAATGGCTTTAGAATATGCTCTGACCTCAAAAGCACTTATTAAACTTTCCCCGATGCCTCCTTCCCTGTGTCTAGCTTACCGAATTCGTTTACTTCGATGAGTACACATTTTTTCATTCCCATGATTTTTTATTGGATCTTTTTATATCTACCTCTTCTTGTTTGGCTTCTGCTTTTACATTTCGTGTGCCTTCTATTGACAGTTCTTCTTCAAATTCATTTCAGACTGTCCTGTGATTTTCATTCTCTCTGAGGGGAACACATCGCTTGGCTGCTGCTCCTGTTAGATGTCCTTCTCTTTGTTACTGGTCTGTTACAGTGTTGGCGAGCTCATTCCGAGCGGGCGCTCTCCTCTGCACTCCCTGTGCCCTGTCAAGTCATCTTACCGTTATCACCACTCTCACCGCAGACCCCAGTCAAGGACCAGGTCTTGTATTGGCAGCTTAGGACTTGCACACTGTGGTGTTGAGGGTGTCACATTCCAGTACAGATCCTGGTTTGAGAACCTTTTCTAGGTCTCAGACGTAAGTTTGTCGCTTTCCTAGGTTCTCATATAGCCATTGTCCAACCATGAGCATTGGAAAGTTTCAGGGTTTTTTTGTTTGTTATTTTTTTAGCCTTAATTCATGTGAGGGGAGCCTGACTCTTGCCCTATAGGGTCTAGGGGCACTTTAGACCCCATTACTTCTCAGGACACCCTTTTTGCCACCTTCTTTACAAATGAATATATAACATCCTCCCAGAGGGACTATATTCTGAGCTATGAAACAAATCTCAACACATTTAAAAGAACCAGAATCATATAAAATATGTTCTTTGATCACAACAGTATTAAATTAGAAATCAATAACAGAAAGTTATCTGGAAAATACTCAATTTGGAAATTAAACAACACACTTCTAAGTAACTCAGGGATCAAAGACATGTCACAAAAACCTTTAGAAAACCTTTTGAATTGAATGAAAATAAAAACAAAACACTTTAAAATGTGTGGGATGCAGCTAACACAGTGCTCAGCGGAAATATTTAACATTAAATGCTTACATTAAAAACAAGAAAGGTTTTGAATCTGTAAAATAAGATTTTCTCTTAAGAAACTAGAAAGCACATAGCAATTTAAGCCCAAAGCAAGCAGAAGGCAGAAAAAAATAGGATGAAAACAGAAATAAATAAAATTGAAAACAGAAAAACAACAGAGAAAATCAATGAAATAAAATAATATTAACAAACCCCTAGACAGAATAATCAAGAAAAAAAGAGACAAACACAAATCACCAATATCTGTAATGCATGAGAGGGCGTCACCACAAATTCTGCAGACGTTAAATGGGTACTAAGGGGAAACTATGGACAATTTTATGTCAATACAGTTGGTAACTTAGATGAAATGAAAAGTTATTTGAAAGACACAAATTATTAAATATCACTTAAGAAGAAACTGATAACCCAAATAGTCCCATACTTATTTTTTAAAATTGAACTTCCAGTTTATTTTAAAATAACTTCCAACAAAGAAAATGCCAGGCCCACAGGGCTTCACTGGAAAATTCATCAAACATTTAAAGAAGGATTAATAAAATTCTTAGACAAATCTGTTTTTGAGTCTTCTGAATGCAAGATACTGAGCTAATGGCTCTATGAGAAAACTTAGCCCAGAAACATTTAATAAGGCATGTTCACTTAGAAGTGGTTTTTTTGTGTGTGTTTACTATCACACAAAACTGATAGTACTTCCTATCGGTAAAAATGTATTATTCTAAGTGAAATAAGTCAGAAAGAGAAAGACAGATTCTGTAGGATTTCACTTATATTTGGACTCTAAAAAACAAAACAAATGAACACATAAAACAAGACAGAAAACAGACTCATAGATACAGAGAACAAACTGGTATTTGCCAGAGGGTGTGGGGGAGAGGAGTAGACAGAAAAGGTGAAGGGGATTAAAGTGTAGAAACTTCCAGTTATGAAATAAATGAGTCACGGGGAAGTAACAAACAGCATAGAGAAAGTAATCAATAATGCTGTAATAACTTTGTATGGTGACAGAAGATAATGATTTATCATAGTGATCACTTCAAAATGTATATGAATATTGAATCACTATGTTATACATCTGAAACTAAAACAATATTTAAGTTCACTGTCCTCAATTTAAAAGAATCTAACTTTCATTTAGATCAGAGGAAGGAGGAAAGCCGCCCTGCTCCCCCAGCCTTACATGCAGTCAACCCCTCCTTTCCTGCTTGAGGAATTTTCATGCATGCAGCATCTGTTCA